>JASSUY010022513.1:0-26478 GCA_032466535.1 Forpus xanthops
GCTGTGGTATGGAATACCTCTTTGGTCAGTTTGGGTCAGGTGCCCTGTCTCTCCTTCCTCCCAGCTTCCTCCCAGCTCCCCTCCTCCGTGGCAGAGAATAAAACTCCAAAAGTCCTCTGCCAGCCTAAACATTCTAAGACATAACTATAAACACTGGCGCTATCAGCACTGTTCCGAAGCCAAAAACCCAAAGCACAGTCCTGCACCAGTTACTACTTAAAGGAGAAAAACGACTGCTGCCGCTGAACCCATGACAAGGGAGAACTATGACCATCATTTAGCTGGATTTTAGCAAGGCCTTTTGCAGTTCCACAATTTGGGTATTTTGGTACCCAAGTTCTGATGTTGTAGTCTGTGTCAGTGTACGACCAAATAGGTAAGAGTTAAGTTTAAATAGTGGGCCTCAGAGGGTCATAGACATAGATCGTACTCTACCTAGAAGCCAATAGAGCAGGTAGACAGAGAAGAAATTTCAATTTTAACCAAATCCTCACATAAAACAGTGTTTCTGTCATAAATATGTGTTTACACTGTGTAGGTCTGTAGGTTAGAGAAACTTCAAAGACAAATTAGGAATTTTGGGAATAGTTAGATAAGCCACATTAAAACCACTTTGTGGTTTTCTTGCTGAATCCTTGTGTAAATAAACATCTTTACAATCAAACTGATGTCATTGTCCTGGAGGGCAGAGAAGGATTGTGATATAATGCCTATCCATATACATGGACCCCTGGCAAGATATTTTCTGCCTGTTTCAAGTTTGCAAATTTCCCATTCCACCTCTCGGCCAGGAAGCTTACATAAAAAGTAAATCCAGCCATGCACTTCAGATGGAAGCTCTAGGACTCTTAACATGTGTTGGTTTAGGTGATGGAGCGACAGGACTCCATGTCTTCATATGAAAAATAGGGATACATGCATCTAAAAGGAATGAGGAAATTTGGGTCACAGTAGGTATGACTGGGTTGAACCATGTAGAAGAATTGCAGGATTGGGCTTGACAAAAGTATGGTTAGCTTAAAATAATATAACTGATGCTGGCTTTGTCACGTGACAGGCTGATGTACATGCATATGGGATAATAAACCAGCCCTGCTTGTGTCTGAAGGAACAACTGCAAGTACTGGTTGGCAATAGTCAGGTACCCTGCTGCAGAACTTTATTCAGGTTAAGAATATGCCTCTGCTTTTCTTTCCACGCATGACTCTTATTTGAGAGATGCAACTGCTTGTTGGGAGTAAAGATCTGCTGTATCTGGCAAGTGGAGTTATTGAGCAAGAAGTTACCAGAATTGTAATGAAACTGGCAAAATATGGGTCATAGGGAGGCAAAAAAACAAGTTAAAATCATGACACTACACAAGGCTATGCTATTGAGGTAATTCAGCGTGAGAAATAAAGACGCTTGCCCTAATATACCTTTTCTTTCCCTGGTAAATCTGCACCTGGTCAGACTTGTGAAATAGGAATGAGTTTTTACCAGTTCTGCTCTCTAGGAAGAGCAGCGGGTCCATAATAGCAATGCTTATAGAAACAGGAAGAGCTTTTACATAGCCAAAAGTGGCAGTAGTTCCCTTTCTCCTCTGACTTGGCGTACTCAGGTCACTTGAGATGACAGGTGCACAGACATTGAGAGAAAAGAGCTGAGATTCTGCATATATACATTTATCTGAGCTCAGAGAAAGACTGCCAAAGTGAAATTCAGAGCATGCAAAGGCAGTTAACTAGAAAGCAATAAAAACATTGCTGATAACAAGCAAAATGTCTCAGTCTGGATTTATACAGCAACCATGTGCCATCACAGAGATGCTTGAAATACCTCTAAGCAAAGTTCTGCTTGCTAAATTGCTTGTGGTCTCATAGCTTCCACCAGAACAGTGTCTTCTACTATTTGGAATATTTTTCACAATCCTTATATAAAATTAGGTAATAAAGTATGTGGAGCAGACACAGCTGTTCTGTGTTCTATGGGCATTTCCTAACATAGAGTTTTTATTTTGTTACTGTTCATATTAGACTTTTGCCTAAGATGACAATTTTCCATATGCACCAGATTATTTTTTGCTTGGTTTGTGGGTCACCAGCATTTTGGCAGTAGTGTGGGTTATATTTACATATGAAAGATACAAAGGAAAATGTATACTAGTCTCCTCTCTGTATTCCTATTGCCTCCAACTGTTTATAAGTGAACTGCTTTTAGGGTGTTTCTTTTCTCCCTGTTTCTGCTCTGTCCTTAAACTTTTCCAGGCTGTTTCTACCCATGAAAATTTCTGTTCTCTGCTTTTGGTTTGGGTAATCTAGATTATGAGTTTCGGCCTAGACTATAAAGCAGTAAAGGCTATTTCAAAAGCCTTATTTGAGAAGACTTATTTTGAAAAGTCTTCATTTGAAAGTCCTTTTTGAGTTGGCTTTTGAGAGGGCTGTATGTTAGATGCAACACAGAATGTATCATGTGTAGCATGCAATATACTCCCTGCACTGCAGCTAGGAACCCAGATCCTAGCTCTAAAATCCAGTTCAAGTTAGCAGGGGTTTTAGCCTGCTCCAGAGCTATGTAGGAAAATCACAATGACCTTCTGAATAAATTATGGGCACAAAAAAAGTCACTGACACCAAGGCAAATAAACATTCAAGGAAAACATTTAGATATTAGTAGTCGCAGAGAGGAAATACTTTCATAATGTATATAGTTTTGAGTTTTGACCACTTATACTGCAGTTTGATTAATTTATTTTTGTAAAAGATCAGAGAGAAAACTAATCAAAAAAGTATTTTTTTTTAGCGTGCATGTTTTGGTCAGTTCACCACTTGGAGCAATTCATTATAAATTCATAGAAGTCAAGCAAGCAACTATCGGTGATTTATGCTGTTGTCATTCAACTTACTGTGACTTAAGGAATGGACTCAGAAAACATTTCTAGATAAGGCTAATACTTGAGTAAAACCATTGTAATAATTCTATTCACAAGTTGCAATTGAAATACATGCTAAGGGATGAAGGGACTTCTTTGACTGCTTGTATTTCCTTCTGTCATTCCATTTTATCTGCTTCCTTGCTTATTACTTTGTTCCCATTAGTATAATGTATTGGTTGTATTTGCACAGCTTTTCCTAGTAAAGGCTGCTCTGCAGTTGTATGGCCATTGGAGTAACCAGCACTTACTTATTTAAGCGTCCCTCATTTTGCATGACAGAGTAACTTAATAATGCCCTGCTTGAAGATGATAAATAAAATTATCTTGTGAACAAGTGTACTTCACTTAGTATTTGTCTTTATCAGGTGCTTGAACTCTGGCACTTAAACCATATGCACTAATAAAGACATTTTAAAACTAAACCTAGTTGCAAGTTAATTATTACAGAGTCCAATGTTGTTTTGCAGTATTTATAGAGCACAGTTACCTCTCTAACTCAAGTATAATGCATATTTAAAAGGTTTCAGAAAACAGAAACTAAAATGTAATTAATAGTTTGATAAAGTGATAATTGAGGTTAATCTTTTGCTATATTTGCTATATTATATTTTGTGAATATAAGAAATAGATATTCAGTAAACATTGGTCATTTTAAAAAAACAGAATTTTAATACTCTGTACATTTCAAATCTGAACAGAAAGAAAGATTGCTTTCTATTCAGCAATATAGTCTAGTCATAAGAACTTGTCATTCAGTGACATTGGTCTCTCTGTGTTGTAGAAACCCATTTTGTTTTTATTTTAAACCTGGAGTATGAATTAAATCTGAGCCATACTTTTTTCTTTTTTTCTGGTAACAGCCTTCCTTAGTTCTCTGTAAAGGCAGCTTACTTTCTTTCCCTTTTGCATCACTAGACAATTATGCATATGAAAGAGACAATTTTAGGGTTGCCAACTGGCTCCTTGAGTTTTAAGTGCTCCAAAATGTCAGCTCCCATATGCCAGTCTACAGGAGTTTATTTTGAATAGTTGTCCACCTGCCACATTTGCTAGCTGATTTAACCTTAAGTTGAATATAACCTGCTTTCAAGGTAGATACCTGAAGACCAAATTAATAATGAACAACCTATATAAAATAAATTTTGTTAAAAATTATCAAAGTTCAAAAATTAAAATATTCTCTAAATTGTGCTGCATCTTACCTAGATGAATTAATCTAAGTTGTAAAAATCAGAGTGCATTTAACCAAAGAGTTTTAATTTTCTAACTATTTGAAAGGAGTATGAAAGTGATTTGAAGACTGAACTACAACTCTGGCAGAAAACCCTAGGAAATTTCATGATAAAACATATTTTTTCTTAAATAAAGTTGGAAATAAGGTTGAAATTCCGCATTGTACAGAATACCCAGCTGCTGGCCAATAAATATTTTTTTTTTTTTTTTTTTAACTAGGAAAAGGCTACAGGTTTTGTATTGACCTGCCAGTGTTGGCTTTAGGGGTTGTATTTTGTCTTGTGTCCTGAGTTTGTGTTAGCTGTGATAGTAATTGTCCAGAAGTCAGGGCAGTTAATGAATGGAGATAGACTGATTGCAAATGGGAACTCAATTTTTAAAAAGAGTAAATAAGCATACACTGTTAGAAAATGTGTAAAAGTAAGCTCAGCTGGATACATGGCTAAAGAGGAGGGAACACTGGCCGTCAACATCGTGTAGCTTCTGCTGGTGAAGGACTTGAGATACATCCAATTCAACATAACCTCCCCTTCCCTCTGTTGTTCTTGCATAGGGCTGAGTCTGTTGTCCTTAGGAACTAGAGGAGCATGGACAGTGTGTGTTTCACTGGAGAAAGGGATTAATATTCAGAAGTTCATGTAGCTTTAGCTACATTAATGATATTTTCCCATAATAATTAAATAATTTGAAAAAGAAAAGCTATTATCATTGTAACTGGATTAACCATAATATTTGTTAAAGTTTTGATTAGGCTGTTAAGATTTTAATTAGATTAACAATATTCTTTGCTTTGCATTTTGCCCATTAGAAGATCTGAAGTGTAACACAATGTACCATAAAAATCCTTCCTCTGCATTATGTTGAAGTTTCAATTAATTTATAACATAAGAACTTTTAAATAATCTCCTTCTTCTGGTGCTCCATGCAGTACAGACTTTTTCCTATACTGTTATTTAATACTGACATTTTTTTTTTACTGGTATTTGGAGATTTCTCAGCTAAATTTTACAAACTGCACCTACTTTCTACTTGAGTTTTTGGAGTTCATTACTTCTGAGCATCAGGACTGAAACATACATTACAGCAAATACAGAGATTGGCCTTTGGTCAACGATTGCCTACTGTGGCTGTATTTATAGAAACATTGATGTGATGAATGGATCACATGGCCCTTTAAAAACCATAATACTACAATAAATTGTGTGCTGTGGTATATGAAAGCTGCATGATAGTGGGATATCTAACCTAACTTATGAGAAGAAAAAAGAATCAAATTGCCTACTGATATTTTAAATTATTTTGAATGTCTGCAAGGCAGGGCCTGGCATTTTCTATGAGGCGCATGTCCTGAGGATAGACCACAGTAAAGAAGCGAACTTTAGTTTTTTACTATTCTTAGTAAAACATTGTAATGTGCTGCAGATGACTTAAAGCTGAACATTCACTTCTCTTTAAGAAAGTTGCTTATTTCCAATTAACAGAATATTTAATAATGTATTACATTTTCAGCATAAACTTCCCCATCTTTTGGTAAAAGCAGCATAATTTCTGATGCACATGTCCTTGTCCTGTGTTTTTATCTGTAAAACCACGAAGTCTGTAGGGGATATAAGTAAACAGAAAGTTTTTAAAATGCAGCAATTACAGAAGAGCTAAAGCATCTGAAATCTGTATAGTTAAACAAAAATAACTCAAAAAAAAAATGCCAAAACCAAAACCAGGAAGAGAAGTAAGAGGAAAAAACAAACCCAAGGAATTAAAACAGGAAAAAAAGCCGATTTTATGGTTAGAGGTGACATTTGCAATGGAAATGACATTGTCATTAACACCTACCATGTTGAAAAAATACTATATTGCTATGAATCTTGGAATCATAGAATGGTTTGGGTTCAAAGGGAGATTTAAAGGTGATCTAGTTCAGCCCCCCGTGTCATGGGCAGGGACTTCTTTCACTAGACCAGGTTGCTCAAGTCCACATCCTACCTGGCCTTGTCCAGGAAGGCAGCATTCACAGCTTCTCTGGGCAGCGTGCTCCAGTGTTTCACCACCCTCACTGTAAAACTGTTTCTTATATCAAATCTATATTTACCCTCTTTCAGTTTAAAACTCATGCCCCTTGACCTGTCACTACAGGCCATTGTAAAAAGTCTCTCTCCCCCCTCTCTTATAAACCCCCTTTATACATTGGAAGGCTACAATAAGGTCTCCCCAGAGGTTTCTTTTCTTCAGGCTGAACAATCCCAACTCTCTCAGAGTCTCTTTATAGGAGAGGTGATTCCACCCTCAGATAATTTTTATGGCCTTCCTCTGGACTCACTACAACTGGTCCACGTTCTTTTTATGTTGCAAGCTTCAGGGCTGGATGCAGGACTCCAGATGAGGTCTCACCAGAGCAGAATATAGGCAGAATCACCTCCCTCGACCTGCTAGATGTGCTTCTTTTTGTGCATCTCAGAATATTATTGCCTTTCTGGTATATGAGTGTGCATTGCTGGCTCATATCTAATTTTCTATCCACTGGGATCCAAAAGTCCTTCTCTGCATGTCTTCTCAGTCAGGTCATGCCCTGGTCATGCTCTAGCTAAAATTTTAACTGTATAATGTCAAGAATATTCACAGTCTTTCTTGGTTTATAATATTAAAATCTTTTAATCTCTCAGCAAGATCAGTGTGGGTATATTAACATTACATAGTAGGAATCATCCCAAAATGTGAGCAGACTCCTGGGTATAGTTTGGGAGAGTGTGAGTTAGTCCAGGCCCAGGCACACTGACACCAGGTATTATATCTATATTAGTTTTTTCCCAGCCCTAGAGATCAACTATTCCTCTTTTTATTTGTTACATAATATGGCATCCTCATACCCTATGTGTGACAAAGGAATCATGTCTTGTTAGGAAATGAGATTAAGAAATACACACAATTGGACAATCACTACAGGTCCAAGGAGAAGTTGTTCCCAAATGACAGGACAGATTAACAAAGCTTTGTGAAGTGAATATCTTCAAATTCACGTTATCTGAGTTTCAGCTTTGTTTGTTTGGGATACAGCTGCCCTCCTCTACCTCTGTGGTAAAATTAGGTATTGAGAATTCACTGGAATATGTTTGGATGAACTAAGGTGAGTTTTAGGCGTGTGGTAAAATAACACTTCGGAGGGAAAACTAAGCAGTGCTATTTCCAGTGAGCAGTTGACCATTCAGAGTTTTCTATATCGCCTTAATTTAGTAGAATAAATACAATGCTAAAAAAAAGACCTAGTAAAGCTATTCCTTTCTTTGCATAAAATAATTTATGTGTAGAAGGGGAATACTTATAAACATTGTAAGAAAGTTGAAAATTAGACTTAAGTGGAATAGCTGAACAGCGAAATAGTTACCATAATTCATTTTTTGAAGTGCAGGTACATACACATTCCACTGAGGCTACAAGCTTTTAATGTTCCTCTTGCATCCAAGCATTAATGGAAGTTCATACTTTCTAAAGATGGAACACATTTAAATTGAAATCAGTTATTATATCTTTCCTTTCTCTTAAAGTTTTTTAAAGCAACTGAAAAAGTGCAGCTAAAAATAAAGAGAATTTGTTTTCTCAATTTTCTCTTCAATGTGCAGAATTACAGACTACATTTACTGCTTTAAATAATTAAATAACAAATATTGTATTTTCATGTTTGTGAGAAGGCTTTGACTCTCTCAAAGCTTCATTTTAATTGGTAGTTTGGTAAAGAATGGGCTTAAATGGTTAAAATATATATATGTTAATAAGTTTCTTATGTTTTCTACCTGAGCAAATGTTTGAAGAACTTATTCCACAAAGCTTATCTTATGCATAGCAAGTTTTCTTGCTATGTGAGCAAAACAAGGACTGACTTGCACCTGTAGTTTTTCTTCAAGTAAAAGATTAATTTTCTTCCCACAGGTCTAGACAGAAGCATATATTGTGCACTGAAAGCAATACAAATCTGTAGATACTAACTTATGAGGAATAAGGTTCTGAAGAGAAACATGGCTCTTTGTTATTTTTTGGCACTTTGCCAGCATTGTTACCTCTCTGTTCATACTCTGCTGGTTTCATATACATTTACATGCAGCCAGGCTGTTCCGTGATGATTTTTAGTGTGGAATACATTGCATGGTGCTTCTTTCACAGCCACAGTGAATACAACTGTGAAATGTGTTGTCGTGCAGACAACTCTTTATCGAACAGCAATGCATGAAAAAGCAATTGTAGAATATGACACGTGTATGACATTAAAAGAAGAAAAGAACTCCCTTTTTCTATGCTTTCTAGATTCTGCAGCGGTGGGAGGATGGCTATGGATGGTTTCAGTGGGGTTTTGAGAGTAAGAAGACTTGTGCTTTTTCCATCAGAAACAGAGAGGGATGCATCAAAAGAAGCACGACCAACAGGTCAAAGGAGGTGATCCTGCCCCTCTACTCTGCTATCATGAGACCTCACTTGGAGTATTGTGTACAGTTTTGGTGCCCTCAAAATAAAAATGACATGGAGCTGTTGGATCAAGTGCAGAAGAGGTCCACAAGGATGGTCAGGGGACTGGAGCACCTCCCGTACGAAGACAGGCTGAGAAAGCTGGGGCTGTTCAGCCTGGAGAAGAGAAGGCTCCGTGGAGACCTCATAGCAGCCTTCCAGTATCTGAAGGGGGCCTCTAAGATGCTCTTCATGAAGGGCTGTAGTGATAGGACAAGGGGTAATGGGCGAAACATAAACAGAGGAAGTTTAATTTGGATATAAGGAAGAAGTTATTTACTGTGAAGGTGGTAAGGCACTGGAACAGATTGCCAAAGAAGTGGTAAATGCTCCATCCCTGGCAGTGTTCAAGGCCAGGTTGAACAAAGCCCTGCGTGATATGGTCTGGTGTGAGGTGTCCCTGCCCATGGCAGGGTGCTGGAAATAGATGGTCCTTTCCAACCCTAACCATCCTATGATTCTATGATTTTGCTGCCTTTCCCAATCTGTGGGATGCTTGTACATAAATGTCTTTATTTTATATCATTTATCTTATGGCTATAAATTTTCCAGTAAAGGCTTCCAACCAATGGGAATGAAGTTAAGAGTGGATGGAGAGAATAAGAGCAAAACAATCTTGTGGGAAACAAAACTTGATGCAGTTCTGGCCTTTGAAACTGAGTGAAGGAGCTGAGAAGATTAATGTAAGGTATATAAAGTATTTGTTAACAAGGATATGGTTGAAATTAAATCATAATTTAATCTTCTGCTCTTTTACTGGAAGTGTGGGACATGTTCAAGAGTGGCTCTCTGTGTATATAAGTCTCAGCAAGATGATTCAGACTCCAGTTTTTGATACGAAGGCTGTTTCTTTAGCCTGCAGAGAAAGGCACTTCTAAAAGGCAAAATGTACAGAATTAGTTAATGGGAGACATTAGACCAACTGTTTATCTTTAAATATCCACTTCTCTTTGGAATTAAAGTAGCTCAGTTGGATCCCAAAAGCTTGAGATGTATCAAGACTTCCCTCTGCGGTTTGGCACTTCACTACCTGCTGGACTTGTTCATCTTCCATGTTACAACTATTAGAGGTTAGAGAACTTGCACCAAAGTGGGAAACTTAGATTCAATTAACTCAAGGAATCACAATAGCCATATCTCCCACCTATCCAGGACATACTCTTAAAACCAGATTAGGGAACTGGCTGGGTGGGAGGTACCCTCCTTTTGACCTATTAAAACTGAGTAGAAGAGAAAAATAAATGGAATGAAGAAACCAGCAGTTCTGTCGAGAGCCTGAATATAATCTGCAGTGTGAAAGCAGGAGAGGACTTAAGTTATCTGGACAAAAGTTATGAAATTACCACTAATTTTTTTTCTCTGTACTGAAAGTGATTGCTTTGTGTTGAACTCAATGCATGCTGTGTTCATGACATCTGCAAGTGCAAAACTGATGGGGCTCCACTGGGGACCTCGGGCTATTTTAATTCTGAGCAATGAAGCCTAGCTGAGTGGTAGTCATTCAGCTACCTGCACTGGGACAATTCGGTGTACACACCTGCTTTGATGCTTTTCAGATTGCTAAGGGGGCAATTGTTTCAAGTACTTCCAAACTGAAGATGTGATCAGAGTATCTCTGTTTTCCTAAAATATACTTTTTTTGTACCCTAATATTTCCTATTTTTGATTTTAACTTTCCAAGTAAAAAAAAGTTACATAGTCCTAGAACCAATGGTAGAAAACAGAGAAAGATCTGTATCAGTTCTAATGTGGAGTTGGGGTGGGAGATGGAGTGAGGAAGATATTAAAGCCTCAAGTTTTTCCCATATTATAAAGATATCTTTTTTTTTTTTTTGTGTTAACATGAATTTAGTTTCCTGTCTTATATCTTCTGACTGTCAAGAATAAGGAGAACAGATATAGTAGTCTTTGTTGCATCTGTGGAAGGCATTATTGTACAAAAAGTTTGCAGTTCAGAAGGGATTTTAGTGTGAGGAGTGCTGGAATTCATTTCTTTGTAACTATGAATCATTGTGAGAAAGGGACCTTATTTCTCCTGCAACTTAGAGTGAGCTTCCACTGTGAGACACATGAAAAATTATTCAGACCTCATATCTTATTAAACTGAACTACTTGTGTTTTTTGATTTTTAGAGCAGCTAATTCTGTAAAAGTTGCAGGTAGTTATGTTCCCAGTGTAATAAAAGTACCCAGAATGCACAGCCATGAAACATCATTGTCCTCTTCTCTAGTATTAAACAAAGTAGCAGACAGACAAATGTCTAACCAAGTGTGCAGCATCCTGTTTGCTAGAGTTCTGCGTCATCAGGCTGCAAGAAAGGGGATTCCAACGACGGGAAAAAATTAGATGCAGGGCATATTTCAGTCTTACACACGGACTCCCAGCATACAAATGATCATTTAAAAAAGTAGGGCCTGTTGCAATAGGATTAGGTGCAATGGTTTTAAACAAAAAGACAGGAAGTTCAGACTAGATATAAGGAAGAAGTTTTTTATGATGAGGGTTGTGAAACACTGGAGCAGGTTGCTCAGAGGTGGTAGATGCCTCATTTCTGTAAACATTCAAGGTCAGGCTGGATGGGGCTCTGTGCAACCTGATCTAGTTGACGATGTCCCTGCTCACTGCAGGGGGGGGGGTGGACTAGATGACCTTTAAAAGTCTCTTCTAACCCCAAATATTTTATAATTCTAACAGAAAAAGGAATCAGACCCAGACTGCCATTGACAGCTATTCTCCAGCTGAGTATGCCATTGCATTAGTGTATGGAGACAAACTGATGTACACACCATATGCAATGTGTATATATATGTTCAAAGCCTTTTTTTAAAGTCTAAGAAGTTTCTTGAAGTCCTTCTTTCTCATTATCCTAATTAAAGAGCAAGTAGCAAGAGTGATCCATGCAAAAGAGGATCCATGAGGCCAAAACTCTCTAAATACTATATTTCACTGTTTCAAAACTATTCTATCAGAAATTTTCCAACACACTCCAGTTTTCATGTTTCAAGGGATGGTTTAAAACCACAGCAACCATTAGAAACAAATCCCACTGCAAATGAGACATAATCTTCAGTGTGAAACTATTTGTGTGCTGGTCATTTCAGTTGAATCCACAGATAATACATTAGATGTAATGATATAGCCCAGGCAGAATACCTGTACTAAATGCATTGAAATCTATGGACTTTTTCTATTTCAGTGAATGCATGATTGAACTTAGAGTCAATTCACTTATGAAGCTTACTTGAATGTAAACCTTCAGGCAGACATATTTCTGTAGCATTTGTTAAGAGCCTGGCACTGTGGGACTTCTTAATCTCAAAAAAGGTTACTGCGATCTACCATAATGTGTGCATTTGTTGCTAATATGACTACCACTGCTACGTGAATGTGTTTTACCCTATAATATCCTGGGGTTCTTTATCCTTTTTTTTGTTGTCTAAATCTTGCACTGAACCGTGAGTGAAAAAGAGCCTTACAGCTTGCTTGCATATTTGATAAAGAATTTAAAATTGCACATTTAAATGTCAGGCATTGTTACAAATTCTGCGAATGGGACTTAGCTAGCCACTTAACTGCCATGAGCTGGATTTTGAAAAATGGTAAGGCTTCAAAACAAAGGATATTTTATGTTTAATGGAATTTTTCATATGCAATGCAGTTTAAGTTATTACTTGCATTGATTTCAGTTTTGACAATCCCATTAGGAAAAACATGCCTCTGTAGGAGCCAAACTCTTTTGCTTTTGGACACCACTTAACCTGACACTTCACCCTACAAGACACTGCAGTGCCAGTTTGATTGGAGATCAGCCTATTTGGTTCAGAGAGAAATGGATATGTTGCTGATGATGTTTGCATATGAATGTGAATCTACACAGAGGTCCTTTCACAGAAGTCTAAAAACATCTTCCTATTAATGTACCTGTGTGTAGTTTGCATTAGAAGTGTTCATGCACAATGTAGGTCAAGCTCTGCTTTCATGCACACCACTGTCATTTTGGAGATTGAAAGAAATGGAATTACTTCACCGGTGTGAGAAAAGGCTCTATTGTTTATATTTCCTGATGTATTATCTTGATGTATTATTGAAATGAAAGAAGGTGCTGCTCCTAGTACTTTCCTCAGCACAATAAGAAGACAATACTGATTGCCTTTTCAGTCTGGCGTTGTCCCTGAAAGCAGGTTCATTTATTAAAAAATTTGAAGCACTGTCAATCTTTTCTTAAAGAGTATATTGTACTATCCCTCATTCTATGTTAATATCTGCAGTTTTCTGTACAATCTATACAGGTACTTTGCAAGGTGGTTCAGAGTGACAGTCCCTGCTTCCAAAATACATTTGTCACATTTCTCACATGACATTGCTTTAGGTGAGAGCACAGTTTATTTGTGATCTCTAAGGAGAAAACATCTAATGGAAAAATGATGTAAATTGAAGCACACTAAAAATGTTCAACCTCAGTAGTAACTGCACACCACTTTATCGTATCTCTACTTTTCTACCAAACGCCAAGTTACCCAAAGGCACTTAATAAAACATGATCTGAAGCTGACATTGCAGACAGACTTATGCTTTATCTCCAGGTTAATGTGATACTATTGGAAAGTGTGTGAAATCATGGCCGACAACAGTGTCAGTAAATACTCTGCAAAGGCAATGAGCAGGTTTTACTTAAATATCTTTTTCAGTATACCAATGATTACTGTGATTTTCTACTTAAAGAAAACACACAGAACTGTAAAATAAAATTGATGTCTCATAAAATATTTAATAAAATGTAATTTCCTAAGAAAAATAAATGTTGAGCAGAATTACAGTTACTATTTCTAATACACTATCTGAATACTTCTTCAAACAGGAATTTCTCTGCTGTTCTTATGGAGTCTTCATTGTCATTTTTCTTTTATGGGGCTATGGAAGACCAGAGCAACTTTTTTTTTTTTAGGTGATCACAGAATTGACAGGCTCACTCAGAAACATCAGATTTTTTCTTTTGTATTCATAGGAGACTGAGGTCCTTTGTGACCCGATTTCATGGTTCCCTGATTTTCTGATTTCTTAGTTAGGACTGTGATATATTAATATGTTTACTATGTGCCAAAAGAGCATTGTGACTAGAATTCAACAGCAAGGTGGAAATGTTAAAGCAATGACATACACACACAAAACTCAAGAATATTTAAGCTTTACTGTGGAGAAACTAATTTCTTTTTTTTTCCTTTAACCTTGAAACTAAAGGAATATATCAAAGATTTCATTAGATTGCATTATGCCTGCTGCCAGTTGAGCCGTGTTGCCCACACTACTGAATCACCACATGGCATACTGCTGTAGGGGCTTTGGTGTATTAAAGTTGATAATACAAGACTAATTCTACTGTCACTTCTCTTTTCCTGTACAGATGTATTGGTTTCTTTTCTTAAAATGTGATTGCTACTTCATCTCAATTACTTTTATGACAATAAAATTTAATAAATATTATGTTTCTGCCATCTGCTGTTAACCAACATGAAGCAGCCATACTTGTCTGTAATTAAAGGCAACCTAAGTCAAGGTTCTTTCAGACGCATGTACAGAAAAGGAAGAGTGCTATTGGCTTCCTTTCTAGCTAATAATTTAAGTTAATTGCTTTGGTATTCTTATATTAAATCAGTATAACAATAATTTTTATGTTTCTTTCCTTCCCCAGATGTACATCCAGACAACAACACTTACTGTCTCCATGAGTTTAAGTGCTTCTGTGTCTCTGGGCATGCTCTATATGCCCAAGGTTTATATTATCATTTTTCATCCAGAGCAGAATGTTCAAAAGCGGAAGAGGAGCTTCAAGGCTGTAGTGACAGCTGCCACAATGCAAAGCAAACTGACCCAAAAAGGAAATGACAGACCAAATGGAGAGGTCAAAACTGAACTCTGTGAAAGTCTTGAAACCAACAGTAAGTCATCTGTAGACTTTCCCATGGTCAAGAGTGTCAGCACATCATAATAGATGTACGTTCACAAGAATGCACTTTCTTTAAATAATAAACTTTATTCTTTTTGTTGCTTGTTCTGCATGAGTCCAGAGATGTGTCAGAATTCAAGTACTGCTGAATGCAGGAATGCCTGCAGTTGTTTCAAACAAGGTATTTTTCACAGGAGGCTAGTAAAAAGTAAACGCAAAAAAAGCACAAGCTGATTTTGGAAAGCCACATATTTTTAAAATTGTCTGGTTTGGCTAGTGCTGATTTGATGTGTTATGCATTGCTGTGCCAGTTGTAGTACATCCTCACAGTTCACAAGGTGCATTTATGGTCATCCCTGTATATTTGAAACTCAAAAGCTTTTGAAAAAGAGTATAATGAAAACAGCTAACACTGATTTTATTTTGCAGTTAGATATGGAAGTGAAAATGATGCGTTTTGCACTTCCACTTTGTTGACTTGTTCATTTATCACAACTCATGAGTAGTAACGCTTCTCAGGATAATGCTCCCCAACCAGGTTTTTGTTGTAGCCTTACTCATCAAAAGGAGCGTGACCACCTGATCGAGGGAGGTGATCCTGCACCTCTACTCTGCTCTTGTAAGACCTCATGTGGAATATTGTGTGCAGTTCTGGTGTCCTCAACATAAAAAGGACATGGAACTGTTGGCACAAGTCCAGAGGAGGGCCACAAGGGATGATCAAGGAACTGGAGCACCTCCCCTATGAAGATAGGATGAGAGAATTGGGGCTGTTCAGCCTGGAGAAGAGAAGGCTGTGTGGAGACCTCATAGCAGCTTTCCAATATAGGAATGCTGGGGAATGTCTCCTCATTAGGGACTGCAGTGATCGAAGGGTCAGTGGGTTCAAACTTAAACAGGGGAAGTTTAGATTGGATCTGAGGAAGAAATTCTTTACTGTAAGGGTGGTGAGGCACTGGAATGGGTTGCTCAGGGAAGCTGTGAATGCTCCATTGTTGGCGGTGTTCAAGGCTGGGTTGGACATAGTCTTGGGTGACATGGCTTAGTGGGAGGTGTTCCTGTCTATAGTGGGGGGGTTGGAATTAGATGATCTTGAGGTCCTTTCCAACTCTAACTAGTCTATGATTCTATGATCTTGGTAGAAAATCATGATAATTCATATGCAGCTTAATCATTGCATGTCCTGATATGTCATGGGTTAATAGTGGAAAAAAGTTCTTTCCTACCTCAGAGAAGTTCTTGAATATTGCCACATCTATAAATAGCTCTGGTATAGAAGAGGTTACAGCTTCCGTTCCACCACATGATATATAGTCTTGCAAACTGGACTTCACATTAATAATCAATATGGGTACAGCTAGTAAATTTGCCCCCAGAGCTTAGTAGTAACAGAGAAACCATTACTACTCACATATATAGTAATAAAGATTTTCACATGGGAGTGGACAGCAGCTGTTACAGTTAAAGACTATTTTTTCAGTCATTTTACTGCAAATTGAGGGGGGAGGGGGAGAGAGGGGTGGTAAATTTTTATTTCTTTTTGGTGGTGTTGACAGAGATTGAATAGTGCCGTTTTGTTAAGCACATTGAGACAAGACAGTACCAAGTTTGCAGAAAAATATAGTACTTATTTCAAGAAAATGTCGCCCCCTGCTGAATTTAGAGTCTGATTGAAGACTATATAAAAATAGTCTGTAAGTTTGCCATATTATAGTTGTTTATGAATGGAGGATACCGAGTGCAAACCAATTCACTTGAAAAATCTTCCAAAATATATAAATATGCTACACTGAGCTATATATGGGCGTATACAGCATCAGATTATAACGACAAAGGAAAACTAAAAGAAAAAGGCAATGAAATTACTGTGGATCAAACAATAGTGTGCAAGTATTAATATCTAAATAATTCCTCAAATCTTCAGAAAGAAGATTTCTTTCAAAAGAAAATTCAGAAGGGAAGGAGAGGTGTATTTTGCTGAGTTTGCTAAATTATAACTTCTGAGGAAAGTTCAAAGAAGGGATTCCGTAGTGGAGTGAGATAGTGTTAATAAGAAAGTCTTGAGTATCTGATGTTTATCTGCTGCACCTAATTAAGAAATGCTGTGTCTGGTATTCCTTAAAGTATGATTATACATAATTCGTGGAAATAGCTGCTACTGAAAGCAAATCTGCTTCTCCAGTAGTGTGATGTATGCAGGGTAATGATTATTTACTGTTCTCTAAACCTGATTTTAACATAGCACATCTATATCATTCTGAGCTCACTAGGAGTATATCCTGACTGGGCTTTGATTCAGGCATCATAATGATTCATAGACAAAAATCAGAGTCAAGTCATTTGCAGTCCAGAGAGCTATCTCTATATAATTGAGCTTTTGGCCTCAAGATGGGTTTCTCTCTTCCCCAGAATTGTTCTGCATCATTTGGATTCAATCAGATTACTGCTTTTCTGCCAAAATAGTTATTGTCAAAACTTTTGAATATTCCTGCGAATTATCAGTACATAGTGCCACATAAGTCCTTTTTATTAGGTTAGTAGTAACAACCTCTCAACATTGCAAAATTTCTTATTGTGCTGAATCAAAGTGGGGTAGATCTTTCTTTTCAGTGATAGTATATGAAGTATATGAATTAATAACTATTGCAAAAATCAGATTATTCCTAGTATACCAGAAGTAGGTATTGTTTCTACCATTTTCCAAACATAAATACTGGTAGTGATAATAATGCTCATAACTAGGGAAGAAACAAGACAGCTCATCAAGGTAATTCCTTTTGTTTTCCATCCAGAGGCAACTCAGCTCTGTCTTACTTGTCCTGTTCCATGCAACTGGCTTTATTCTATTTTGTTCCCCATATGAATATAGTCTTTTTTTTTTTTTTTGTCTGGCTTTTTTTTTTTTTTTTTTTTTTTTTCATGGAAATGCATTTGTATTCAGTGCAAAACAAATCATATGTGGGAAACAGGATGAAAAAAAATATCCAGGTGCAATTACAGAAGGCATAACAATGACAAATACTTCAAATGCATATAGGTCAGATCACAATAATCATTCTAAATTGCTTTAGGTACTCTTTTATTTTATCCTTTTTGTCTCATTCCAAAGGCAATGTAGCAACTGGAGCTGGAAAAGAGTGATCATTCCCAGAAATGTTATAAGCCAAGTTTGTTACTTTTTCTTGTCATCTATGCTTGCCAAATGTGGTTCATGTTATTACTATGAAATGCTAACAGTCTTAAAGAGCAGGACAACAGCTGCTGAAGCTTTCAGATCCCCAAACAGGAATTGTAGTCTTATTGCAGTGAACTATAAATACACTTGCAATATTTAACAAGTCAAAAAACATTATTTGAAGATAAGATTAGGTTTAATACATTTTGAATTACTATCTACTCTAGCTTCCTGTGCTGTCATTTTTTAAAGTAGCAACAGTCAGAACTCAAGAGGATAATTTTTGTTTCTTGACCAATCCTAAATTTAATATCTGCCAAAACTATTCTCAGATACAGTATGACGTTATAGCACATTAACAAGTTACTCTAAACTAGCTGAGGTGTAATAACTTCTTATTTTGCTATTTTGAGCTTCTTGCATATGTCCTCACGTAATTCATCATAGTGAATTGTGACAAATCTGATATGTTACATCTCTATGGGCTAAAAACATACACATGCAAAGTTATCATAGAACTCAGCTGATACAGGGTAATGTGCCAAGTAAGCTTAAATTGATCATGTATCTGAGCCTATTTTCTGAGCAAGGGGAAAAAATAAGCTTTGCTGCTTCTGCTTGCAGATGCGTGTTTATTTGTTATTTCTTAGCTGGGAACTAAATCCTTTTATGCTCTAAGGAACATGGTGCCATTTCAGCAGTTCTGCATTATTTTCAGAAGGAACTTAACTGGCCAAAGGAAAAATAGAATCCTCTCAGAAGTCCAGCTGTGGGAGCATGGGAGAGTTCAGATGGGAGCAGTACATCCCATCTGAAATATCTGAAAGATGTAAATGAGGCTATATTTGCCTCAAGTGTCCCAGTACATGCAAATAAAGCTGTTTCATGTTGGTGCTCGAATACTATAATATATTATGTGAAAGATTTAATGTGCCAAAAGCAATCTTTTCATGAATCAGGTCTTCCAGGCACAAAGTACTGGCAATACCTGTGCAAGTGAATACAAAAAGTATTATATTTTGCTGCATTGTTTTGATTATTCATTTTAATATATACATTCCTCAGTAATAAATATTATAGTGATATGTAAATTTTAATGGTCTGGCCATGTTGTGTCTTACAAAATGTCAAATGCAATATTAGAATCAAATTGCTCGGTAACACAAAGAAAACATTTAGAGAAACCAAGCAACAAACTTACTTATACCACCTAGCATTATTTTGCAGCAATTTTAGCAATCTTTTATTTATTTTAGACTTTTGCAGCAATTTTAGCAATCTTTTATTTAGTTTAGTCTTTGGTGCAGGAGAGAGAATCTGTCATTTCTTTTTTTCTGTAGTCTGTTTTTCTCAAATCATTGGATTGTTGGGCTGAATTTAGAAGTTAGCATGAAGAATCCTTTTCTTGCCTATCTATCTCAGCTCTTCCCACCAGATTCTGTATAGAAAAAGGAAATTAAAGAAGGAAAGAAGGTATGGGAATAGAATTAAGATCTTTGAATCTATAGACCAGATAACTTTTATGCCATCACATTTTTTTCATCCTGCCACCTGCAGTCTAAACTGCCATAAGCAGTTTAGCAGATGGACTGTGAAACATAGTTGAGCAATGAAATTCCTCTTTATGCCATGTGACTTAGACCTCATTAGAGAGACAAAAAATGTGACTTGTTCCCCAGAAGTCTGATTTTCCTTGTACCAGACTGGTTTAAAATTAGAGAATTGTCTGTGAAACCTAATGTCACCACTTCCCTTTTCTCACCACTACATTAACACAATGGAGACTTGGACCATACTTTTTACAGCAAAGGGGCTAGAAGCTGACACAAAATTTCATGTAAGATTCATAGACACTTTTGCAATAGTAAAGGTGTTTATCAACATATTGCCTCGCTTTGCTTAAAGGAAAATGTGATCAGCTGATCATCAGCATAGGGAGATCATAATAACATAGCATCTCTAAGAATATAGCCCAGGATTTCATAAGCATTTCTTCTGGTTCACCTACACTTTGTGTCTGAATGAACTCCAAAGAATATGTGCTGTAGCACTAGCTATCCATTTTTATCTAACTTAGAGAAGTGTTTCCCTGTTAGACTTTGCTCCCTTCAGAGCATAAGCCTCCTTCTGGATGGACAACACTCCACCAACTGCAAAGATTTCTTTGCCCAGTAGAAGAAACAGAAAAATTTAAGCTTTAAATTGAAAAATACCTATAGAGAAATCAGCCAAAATAATACCAGACAAATAGTATGCTGAAATTCTGTTTTGGGTATGCTGAAACCACTTGTCATTGTTCCTCTCTATTGACCTCTGCTTTACCCAGCCATAAATAAGTTATCACCTAGAACACAGAACCTGAGATTAAATTTACTCACTACTTTCTTACCTTATTCCATGAACATGGGCCATATTATTAGAAAATGTAGTGGGATGCTGAGTTCAAATGTTAAATATGGGTGGATTTTTTTCCTCCTTTCTTGATTCTAAAAATCCTGAACTTTTTTTTTTTTTTTTTTTTTTAATTTCTTGATTTACAGCCTCTTCCACCAAGACCACTTATGTCAGTTACAGCAATCAGGCAAACTGAGCAGGGACGAAATTCACTGGAAGACCTGCAGAATGGGATCTTGCAAACATAGACTTAACCACCACCAGAATTCAGTCTTGGAAATATCAGTAGACTACTTTGAAATCAATGGTCAGTCTCCTAAAGGTCAAGGATTAAACAAGAGTCGAAAGGCAAAAAGAGACAGGGGAAGGAAAGTCCAGTTTTATAACAGTGTCAAGCTTCTGAACTGTTCACTCACAAAAGGAAGCAAATCACAAAAGGAAAACAAATGTTAGCTCATGAAAAAAATGCTGTTGAAATAAATCATGTCTGATGTTATATTTGTAAGTACTTTTTTGTGATTGTGACAATTTCCTTTCCTGTCCTACATTGTTCAACTCGTAAAAGAAGATGAGTTTGTTTCTTGTGATGGCTGACTGAATTAAGTCCTGGGTTATGCTAAAATAAATGCAATGGTCAACGCATGCTAATTTTTATACAAAATAATTTATTTATAATAATAAAGGAATGTTTTGCAAATGTTGAGACTTGTTTTGTTGCAGTTTTGAAGGAAAAAAAGTCCTTACACTGTTGTCTATTGTTTGTTTAGAATGTGCAGTAAAGGTGGGTGTTCAAATAAAATAATAATCATGGCATCAGAAGAATGCAGTGTAAACTCTAAGCATGTGTGTGTGTGTATGTGTGCACATGTGCGTGTATGTACGTGCATGCCTGCATGCATGTGTGTGTGTGTACTCTGCAGTGTGTGAATTTATTTGTTCAAAGCTTTGTGACTATTTTTTCTAATGGAAGGATTTTTTCTCCCTTTTCACCCTCAAAGTAAGCATATTTTATATGTTTGTAAAGTGAAGGAGTCCTGATGGTAATTATTTTGTATGATTGTACTATATTTTTGAAACTCCAGTAATAATTTTGATCCTTTTCATTTCTGGAACTTACAGATTGTAAGGCTTTCTGACAGCTAGACTGGATTAAGCTGAAAGTCTATTCAGCCTAGTATCCTGTCTCTGACAGGGGAATGTAGCAGATGCTTATCTCAATAAAGGTGACTTTGAAATAACAGGAGAGAAATCAATGGAAATTTAGAAAGCAGTAACCTAGTGGATATATGTACTATTGCCTTCTAAACACAAAAATCAAAAAAAAAATAAATGTCCATCTACAATCTTCACATCTTCTAACTCCCATGTCAAATGATTGTGTGTGTGTTAGAAATGATTATGCAAAGAGAGAGAGAAAATCATGTAGACATCAGTCATGTTAATGAAGCCCTCCAAAAGTTTTAAACTCAAAAGTAGTTTAAAAAAAAGAGTTAGGGACTTTCCACTTTGTTACTGTAACTGTGTTCTTTAAGACTTTTTCATCTCATACACTATTTAGCATTCATCAAGTCAATGAGGCTTCACAATCAGTTGGTTATTTAATGTTATTTCTTCCAAATTAGTCTTATCGTCCCTTCCTCAAAGGAGCTGCATTTTCACAACATACCTTAAAGAAGCTGTGGTGTGTTACATGAATGAAAGTTGAAGTATCTGAAATGGAATCTCTTTCTGTTACAATGTCAGTAAATTCCAGCATAGACAGGAAACTGCATACTGACATATTTTCAGAATATTTCAAAACATAGTTTTTTTTTCCCCAGCATCTAAATGTCTGAATTATTAAATAATGATCATTTTGGTATAGTATAATATTGTGTGCTTGTACATATGATATATTGTGTGAAAATTCCTGTTTGTTTGACTATGCACTTCAATCCCATGCTTATAAACTAATATGTACTAAATTTTAAGCATATGAGCAATGCAGATAAGTCAAGGAAATCTGAGTAAAAAAAAAAAGAAACAAACCCAAAAAACTCCATAAAAACAAACATAGTCTTAGTTTGATCTTGTTAGCTAATACATCATCAAATTGGAGGTGCTTTTGTAAAAATGGATTGGCTAGGTTAGTATTTTAACAATGCAAACTTTCATGTCTAGAATGGATTTTCTAAAAGAGAAAGAGAAGGAATGCGTTTTATCTGAAAAATCAATGTTTCGGCACAGTTTCTTTTAAGAAACCTTTGAAAAGTTCCACTTCCAGTCCACAACAACAAAAGAGTTTCAAATGTTTTGTATGCAATATCTATATATAGCAATGTAAGCATAAATGTATGCATTTGAAAAAGCAGTGCATTGGAATTTCCTATAAAACACATTTCACATACACATAAACGTATTTTATATGCGCATAAAGATTAGTATATCATATATTAATATCTTCCAGTTTCACAGTAGTCCAAAGAAAATGTTACTCTGAACAGGTTTACTGAGATGAGTTTACACATTTTTGGGTTGAACAGTAAGGTAAAATGGCAAATTCTTCTATGCATTTTCTGTCATTGTGTTTGAAACATGAAGTATATTAAGCCTAAGAGTCTCCTGGTATTAATGTAACTCATCAGATAAATGAGAACACAGTAGCAATTACAGAATGAACTGGGCATCTTCAAGATACAACAAGCAGTAATTGTCTACAGGTATCACTTCTATAGAGTAGTTACATGCAGTTTATGTATTTGCATAGACTGGTGCATATATATCTATCTCCTGTTACTGTGGTCAAAAGAACATTCTTCTTTTGTATCCCTCTACAGCTATAGAAGAATTATGCATTTTATTTCTGAATGAGATATTGACTTTGTTGTCTTTGAATCAAGAAACTTTTTCTTGCACAGGCAGCAGTTCCAAAAATTTTTTTCTAGCAACCTGATTTGTGAGTTCTGCTTCCAGGGCTGTGTCTTCAGGTGACATTGAGTCCCATTTGTGCAATAGATCGTACATCAGCTCTGCAAGTACCCACTTCTAGGTCAGGTGATGCAAATATTGTGACCCTACCTGAACTCTACTTGGGGGATTATTGATTAAGAGACTGCACTCTACAGTCTCTAACCAAGACTGATGCATCTTTTTCAGCATTGTCATTGGACCTGAACAGCTCAGAAGAAGGAATTAAACATTCTTCAAAGATTGATTCTAACTAGATTGAGTGGTCTTTATTTTTTAGTTTACTGGGTCTTTGTCTTCAGTTTAGCTATTATAATAAAAAACAACCTCTTAGAGAAAGTAATATAAACAACCAGAAAATCATATAATATGAAGCAAGGGAAAAAAGGCTATAATTTTGCAACGTAAGTATAAGCAAGAATGAACATCAGAAAAACTGCTTCCACTGTTCTTTATTTTATTACAAGGTCCATTTTTAAGAGAAGATTGGGGAAATTCAGCCAGCAATAAGAAATCTCTGCAGAGTCTGTTTTTTTATGCTTTTGAATACTCATACAGCTGCTGCATTTTACTTTTCTTTCTATGAAATAGTCATCAGTTAATTTTACTATACAGAAAACTCACCAGGTTTTCTTGGTTTATTTTTATTTTAATGACCTCTGTTTCACACTTATTCTGCTCTTTATCTTAAGCATTGACATTCATGAAGCTATAGCTAAAACATTATCAGCATTTCCATTATGAATTATATTATCTAACACACACAAAGATTCTTCAGGTTAAAGTTTTACATATATTATCTTAGTGCACATGCAAAAGAATGTAAAATGAATAATAGACTTATTTAGGCAAGCTGAAATGAAGAACTTAAAAACAAAGTCCTGAGGCAGATGTAATAAAAAGGTGATAGCAACTTAAAAACTGAGATTTAGCCAATGATAATAATACAGTATGTTCTGTCTATAAACAATACAATTAGAAAAAAAAAAAAAAAAGAAAAAATGTAGGAAAGGACTATGCAAAAATATAAATGTTCAGTATCCATTTTCACATACATTTTCATTCTCATCTCTTGAAAGGATATTTTGAGGGCCCATGGCAATAATGTAAAAGCCATTCAAGTTAAATAAGGTCTTAGCTTTAATGTAACAAATTTGAGATCAGACAGATGATTTATCATTAACTTACATTATAGCTTTTTTCAACTACCAGCTTTTGCATAGTCACTGAAAGCTACATTGCTTATATATAATTTTTAAACTGTATTTTAATTGCTAATTGTAATCCTTAAAATGCTTTATGCACACAACTGATGTATACAACATTCACAAGTTCATATAAAAAACTTTGCAAATTAGGGTTTATGATTTAGATAGTGTTACAGAACTGCTAAGCTAGATCTGTTGGCCTGATTTTGAGACATAGGGCACTCTTAAATCATTTAGTCTTCTCTGATGTTTGAAAGCGTCCAGCAACTAGGGCTTCAGAGGATCATTTTAACCTGATGATTAACTCAATCAATGTTGTTGAGGGAAAAATAACCAAGTAGTGAAATCATTAGAGGAACATAGGCCAGGATAGCTAATTCTCATTAGGACTGACTGAAGCTAAACACCTTGATACTTAAAAGGATTTAGATCTCAGACCTTTCAATTTATTAAGAAGGAATGGGTGAAGGTCTTGAATTGACATGCAGCTGTAGTTCTCCAAACCTTCATTGCTTTACTTCATAAATGTGAGCAGTTCATTGTAAAAAAATTAAAAAGCATATAAATCGAAGCTTGGGTTGATGCCTTAAGGTTACAGGCAGGTGACAGGGTGAAATTCTTTGTCAATGGCAGTGTCTTCTAATAGAGAAGTTGTCACAACAACTTCTAACATATAAATCTAGTGCATAATACCTTTAGTGCACTTGGTGAGATTTATTCTCTTCTATAAAACATGTACTTCCAGAAACCCCAAAGATATCCTGTATGCTAAAGATTTGATCCAAGGCGAAGTGAAGGTCACAGGAGTCTTTTAGTAGACTTAGGACAACTTGGAGGGACTGGATGATTCTGTTTATTTATAGTCCACATTGCAACCTGAAACCATGCAATGACTTATAAATTGGATGGGCAATACACAGTGTCAAAATACATTCCTGATGGCAAGACTAAAAAAAGCATGCTAAAAGAACAGTAACTGACATACTACGTTCATGAATGACTGCAAGATAAGGCTGATGCACATAAGACAGTATCTAAAAATGTGATTATTCAATATTTCTTAAACAATAAGTTTGTCTCAAATATTTTCCTTCCACTCAGATTTCACAGTAATTCAGTAGATGAGATCTTGGAGTTTAATAACTATACTTTAGTGTAGGTACAGTAATTTTTTTTCCATCTAAAATTACAAGAACTGTTTATTGTATATCTTCAGGGTTTATTTCAAATCATGTAGGAGAAGATTACAGTTTTAAAATTGCTATTACTGGACATTTCTGTGTAAGTATTCTGAAGCAACTATCAGGGCATAAAAATTTGTTTTCCTGAGGTCAGAAACAACTCCATAATGTTGTTTTGTGACTGCAGGATAGATACAACAAGATCTGAATGACTCTATATATCAGGTCAGTGAACCAGAAATAGAATTTATAGACAATATTTAAGCTATTCTATAATGAGTAATGAGCCACTTGGTCAAAAATCCCCTTTTCAAGAAATGCCTAAATAGCAATTTCCACAGCAGGATTTTTAACTAAGAATACTAGCTCTCTTCCAATGACTAGGTAATTTTTATTACTAACCAAATGGACAGTGGTATTGAGTGTGCCCTCAGCAAGTTGGCTGATGACACCAAGCTCTGTGGCTCGGTTGATATGTTAGAGGGAAGGAATGCCATCCAGAGGGACCTTGACATGCTTGTGAGGTGGGCTAATGCCAATCTCATGAAGTTTAACCATACCAAGTGCAAGGCCCTACACCTGGGTCAGAGCAATCCCAGGTACAGATTGGGCAGAGATGAGATTCAGAGCAGCTTTGAGGAGAAGGACTTGGGGGTGGTGGTCGATGAGAGAATGAACGTGAGCCGGCAGTGTGCTCTTGCAGACAAGAAAGCCAAACGTATCCTGAGCTGCATCAAAAGGAGCGTGACCAGGAGATAGAGGGAGGTGATCCTGCCCCTCTACTCTGCTCTTGTGAGACCTCACTTGGATTATTGTGTACAGTTCTGGTGTCCTCAACATAAAAAGGACATGGAACTGTTGGCACAAATGCAGAGGAGGGCCACAAGGATGATCAGGGGACTAAAGCACCTCCCATATGAAGATAGGATGAGAAAGCTGGGGCTGTTCAGCCTGGAGAAGAGAAGGCTGTGTGGAGACCTCATAGCAGCCTT
>JASSUY010022513.1:32886-48219 GCA_032466535.1 Forpus xanthops
CCAACTCTCTCATCCTATCTTCATAGGGGAGGTGCTCCAGTCCCTTGATCATCCTCGTGGCCCTCCTCTGCACTTGTGCCAACAGTTCCATGTCCTTTTTATGTTGAGGACACCAGAACTGCACACGATACTCCAAGTGACGTCTCACGAGAGCAGAGTAGAGGCGCAGGACCACCTCCCTCATTCTGCTGGTCACGCTCCTTTTGATGCAGCCCAGAATATTGTTGGCATTCTGTGCTGCAAGAGCACACTGCCGGCTCACGTTCATTTTTGAATTGACCAACACCCTCAAGTCCTTCTCCACAGGAATGCTCTGAATATCTTCCCTGCCCAACCTGTAGCTGGGCTTAGGATTGCTCTGACCCAGCTGTAGAACCTTGCACTTGGCATGGTTAGTCTTCATCGGGTTGGTATCAGCCCACCTCACAAGTGTGTCGAGGTCCCTCTGGATGGCATTCCTTCCCTCCAGAGTAACAACTGAACCACACAGCATGGTTTCATCAGCAAACTTGCTGAGGGCGCACTCAATCCCACTGTCCATGTCACTGACAAACATGTTTCACAAGACCAGTCTCAACACCAGTCCCTGAGGAGCACCACTCATTACTGGTCTCCAGCTGGATATTGAGCCCTTGAGGACAACTCTTTGCGTGCGGCCATCCAGCCAGTTCTTTATTCATCGACTGATCCACCTATCAAATTGATGACTCTCCAATTTAGAGACAAGGATGTCATGTGCGACAGTGTCAAACGCTTTGCAGAAGTCCAGGTAGATGACATCAACTGCTCTACCCCTGTCCATCAGTTCTGTAGCTCCATCATAGAAAATCAGAATCTGGTCAGGCGGGAGTTGCCCTTACTGAAGCCATTCTGGCTGTCACCAAGCACCTTGTTTTTCATGTGCCATAGCAAGATTTTCAGGACAATCTGCTCCAAGATTTTGCCAGGCACAGAGGTGAGACTGACTGGTCTGTAGTTCCCTGGCTCATCCATTCCCCCCTTCTTGAAGATGGGGGTTTTATTTCTTATTCTCCTTTTTTTTTTTTTTTTTTCCAGAAGATACTTTTGTCAAATACAGTCCAGTGCAACAGCAGTGTATGTGGAAGGGTTCATCACTAGTACGGACACAAAAGCTTCTGCCACTCTTGGCTTGGGGGCCTAGAATCACTCCCAGGCAGCATAGCTTTAGCAGTATAAGCATAGTCTGTGCATTTGTCACTGAGCCAATGACTTCCACAGTTTCTGTTTGTATCTGATGCCACCGTTCAAGAAAATCAATGATACTTTGTTCATGGCAGAGTTGCAGGAATGATTAAAAGATTAACTAAAAAGTCACACTGTGGAAGACTCCAGAAACTCTGACTCTTTAACTTAACAAGAAGGAGGTTAAAAAGCAACCGCATTACAGCCTATAAGTAGTTACAAGGAGGTAAGAGATGTCAGTGTGCCAGCATGTCCAAGTAGAAACTAGAATACAGATATAATCAGGAGAGGAAGAAAACAACATAGCTTTTTTTTTTTTTTTAATAATGAAGATATTAACCTTTGGAACATATTACCAGGAGGAGTGGTAGATTCATCATCACTCAGATATTTTTAAACTGAGACAAGATTTTGTTTTATTTTTCCAGAAGATTTGTTCTAGTTCAAAGAGGAATTAATTTAGAAAAGTTCTCTTCTTTACAGAAGGTTAGACTACATGACCCTTTCTTGATGGGAAATCTATGAATCTATTGCTGTAGCAAGGAATTATGCTGACAATAGATCTCAACCAGCTATGAATCCTGTTCATAGGATGCATCATCTGTAAAATTCAAATTTTTATTTATAGAATGTAATTCAATTTTAATCACAAAAATTCTTTATGTTGGGCTGACTAGACATGTCTTTTCATTGTACAAACCACAAAAACAGCAGCATCCTATTTTTGATGTTTATATATATAGCCCATATTTATTTCTATACTGTTCCTCAGATTTGTGATATAATTGCAAAAATAAACATTTTTTAAAACTTTTCTGTTTTTATTTACTGTGATTTCTATTTCAGTTGTCTGTACAGATCAAATTCACCGTGCTTCCCTGTTTAAATCACGTCTAAGAAATTCAGTACCCTACTATGATGAGATCACAGCATTGGTGGATAAGAGAAGAGTGACCAACTGGACTTGTGCAAAGTGTTTGACACTGTCATGCAATATTGTTGTCTCAAAACATAAGAGGAATGGAATTGATGAATAGACCACTCAGGGCATAAGCAATTGACTGGATGATTGTACACAGAGTTGTGATCAATAGCTTGATGTCCAAGTGGAGATCAATGAAGAGCAGTGTTCTTCAGAGGTTTGTATTGGAACTACCTCTGTTTCACATCTTTATTGGCAACACTGACAGTGGGGTTGAGTGGACCCTTAGCAAGTTTGACAATGATACTAAGCTGTGTAGTGCAGTCAACACACTGAAAGGAAGAGATACCATCCAGAGAGACCTTGACACACTTGAAAGGTGGAAGGCATAAACCTCACGAAGTTCAATAAGGTCAAGTACAAAATTATGTACTTGGGTTGGAGCTATCTCAGACACAACTACAGGCTGGTCAGAGACTAGATTGAGAGCAGAGCTGAGAAAAACGACTTGGTGATGTTGATTGACGAAATGCTCAATATGACCCATCAGTGCTTGTGGCCAAGAAAGCCAAACTGTGTGCTGGGCTGCAACAAAAAGAGCATGTCCAGCAGGTTGAGGGAAGTGGTTCTGCCCCTCTACTCCACTCTCATGAGACCCCACCTGGAATGCTGTGCCCAGCTTTTTGGCCTCCATAATATGAAGGACATGGACATGTTGCAGCAAGGCCAGAGGAAGGCCACAAAGATGCTCAGAAAGATGGGAACACATCTCCTGTGAAGACAGGCTGAGAGAGTTTGGCTTGTTCAACCTGGAGAAGAGAAAGCTCAGGGGAAACCTTATAACAGTCTTCTAATAGCTAAAGGTAGCCTACAAGAAATATGAAGAGAAACGTTTTAAAAGGACTAGTAGCGAGAGGACAAGGGAGAATGGCTTCAAGCTGACAGACAGGAGATTTAGATAGATATTAGGAAAATATTATTCACTATGATGGTAGTGAGACAGTGGTACAGGTTGTCCAGAGAAGCTGCCCCGTCCCTGGATGTGTACAAGGCCAGGTTGGACGGATCTTTGAGCAACAAGGTCTAGTGGAAGGTGTGCCTACCCATGGCAGGGGGTTGGAACTAGATGATCTTGCAGTCCTTTCCAACCCCAACTCTTCTATGACTCTATGAACATCAGAATACTACTTAATGTAAAATATGAATTAGACTTCTTAATTTGCATGTATCTTTACCCATAACTTATCTCTCTCAGGGACAAGAGCTAAGGAAGCAGCTTACCTGAGTTTCCAGTAGGCAAAAAATAATTGCATGTAAAGTTAGGTTATTAGATCTGGCATATGCTGAACTGATACTGAGACATTGTATCCTCCACTATTCTATTATACCCAAACTTTCTGTGATTCCAAAAATTCAGTGTTTCAGAAACCTCTTTGTTTTCCTCTTCAATGCTTTGTAACCTTCTACATGAAGGACATTCTATATGAATTACTATTCTGCACATAGATTTGACATTTTCTCAGCAAAATAGATCAGCTTTGCTATTTTACAGGTATCAGGGAAAATAAAAAGGTTGGTCTGGATTATTTGAAAATCTTTTTCAGTCTCTTTTATAAATATAGCAATCAGACTTGTCTCTTCAGAAATCAGGATGGAGTGACTGGATTTTAATATTTGCTTGTGCTACTTCACACTGTTCTAGCCAGATAAACATGGCAAGGAGGATCTAAATTTTTTCAGGAACACTCCATTTCCTGAATGGAGATTCAGTGCAAATACATTCCCAGAGTTTCTATTTGATTTTCACTGACAGTATTTTTTGTCAGTTGTTTTGTTAGGAAAAAGAAAAAATATATTTCTAATTATTTTTGCTTGATGAAAGAACTTTTTTTTTTCTCTAAGTATATGCATAATGTCATGTGTTATTACCACACCACTCTCAGATTTTTCAGTTATCAGTCTGACCCATTGGGATACACATTATCTAAGTTGCTGATTAAGAAGATGTCTTTTTTGATTAATATAGCTTTCTATAATCCTGAATAAGCATAACCTATAGGGCATGGATATTACATATTTCATAGCCTGACTGGTTTTCACATAGGAGGAAACCTTTTTTTTCCTCAGATACACGTCTTAAATAGATTTTTCTTGTGAGGATGATGCTCAGTTTGTGTTGCATTTCAACAAAGAATGATGCTGTCCACATTGTAGACTACACTGTTTCTTTCCCTTGAGGTATATATGTATATACTCAAAAGTATTTTGGATCAGTTCTTTGCCTTGTTTTTCGTCCTATATCTGTTTTGGATTGATATCAATTCAAAAGGCTCTGGCTTTGACTTCATCTATATTCAATACCTAGTTCTGCAAGAAGACAAGGAATTTGTAGATGACATAATATTATACATTATTGGCACTGAGGAACTGAACTTGTGAGCTTAAATGTTGAATATGGTAGGTACTGGTCAACTGCATAACACAGATTCACTATCCCTTGCCACTTAACAAGCTGAATATGAAACAGAAGGTAATATGAGATTTATCGAGAAAAGATTTTCTGAGATGACAAAAAATTTACACTTTCAGAGCTCCACTGTGTGAAATCACTGGTGTTCATTGCTTATTACTCTGTCTCTGAGTATAGCTGGCAACAGATGGTCAAGAAGTGTTAGAACAAAACATGCATATAAAGATACTTCATCAGAAGAATCCTGGCCAAGTTTTAGCTGCACATACTTTTAATTAAGAAGTGGCGTCTTTGCAGTTCATATCCATTCATGAGTACCTTTTCCATGAGACTGTCCAGCTATTTTTCAAAACTACATTCAGTTTTATGCAATGAATTTCATAGTTGGCTTATGGGATGTCTTAAGAAACATCTCCTTCTATCTGTCATCATGTAAGTCGTATCATTATTGAGTTGGACTTTACTTTGAAATTATTTCCACCAATATTTTCAGGTCTTGGTGATTTCTTGTTTTCTATTAAATTGACGTATACTAAAATATATATTATATAAAATATATATTTATGATAGCAGTTCCACTTATTATGGATAGCTGCCACATTAAGTTGTCATCTTTGACCAGTGATAGCTCCAACCTATAGACTAGATTCTGCTACATTTTCTGACACTGAGTCATTAGGACTAGATTAACCAAGAAGATATAGACATATGTAGATCTAAAAAGTTGAATTTATGTACAACTTAAGCACCCAAATCCAGATTTTTTATTGTCTTTAAACCATAATTTAAAAAATCTGTAAAATACATTGATATCCATAACTTCATGGTTTAAGCCCACCCAGCAAAACAGAACCATGCAGCCGCTAGTTCACTCCCCCCTCCTTCCTCCCCAGCAGCCAGAGAGATGGGGAGGAGAATCGAAAGAATGCAACTCTCATGGGCTGAGTCCAGTAACTAAGGTATAACACAAAACCACTACTGCTATCGCCAATAATAAACCATGACTATAAACACTGGTGTTATCAGTGCTGTTTCCAGGCTGAAAATCAAAAACACAGGGCTGCACCAACTACTACAAAAAAAGAGAGAAATGGCTGCTGCTGCTGAACCCATGACACCAGGCTGAAAGTCAAAAACACAGCACTGCACCAGCTGCTAAAAAGGAGAAAATTGACTGCTACTGCTGAACCCAGGACAATATCTTGATATAAAACCATCATGGTTTCTATTGTTCTGTTTCTAGCTTGAAAGTGACTTCAAATCTGAGAAAGGCAATTAAATGAGCTTTTGGCTTATGTCTGTTTTGAATTCATATATATTTGGTTTCCAGTAGCCCATTTTTTTCAAAAAGCTCAAACTATTAATCCTCTGGACCAGTCACAGTGGGGTACTTGGAGGAGCGTCCAGTAGAGTTGGAACTGACTGCCCCAGGAGTGGAAACACAGCCCTACCATCTGCCATGGACTGATCCAGACTACACTGGAACTGGGCCAAGCTCCAGAACACCTGCAATACACTGATGACATTGTAGTGTGGGGTGATACAGCAGAAGAAGTCTTTGAGAAAGGGAGGAAAATAATCCAAATCCTGCTGAAAGCCAGTTTTACCATAAAATGGAGTAAGATCAAGGGACCTGCACAGGAGATTCAATTTTTGGGAATGAAATGGCAAGATGGATGTTGCCAGATCCCCACAGATGTGATCAAAATAACAGCAATGTATTCACCAACTAATAAGAAAGAAACACAAGCTTTTTTGGGTGCTGTAAGGTTCTGGAGGATGTGCATCCTGAATTCCAGTTTGATTGTAAGCCCTTTCTATCATGTGAGCTGGAAGAAAAATGATTTTCAATGAGGCCCTGACCAGCAACAAGCCTTTGAGCAAACTGAGAGATAGTTCATGTAGTAGCCCTTGGACCAGTACAGACTAGGCCATATGTTAAAAATGTGGTCTACACTGCAGCCAGGGATTATGGTCCTACCTGGAGCCTCTGGCAGAAAGCTCCAGGGGAGACTTGAGGTCAACCCCTGAGCTTTTGGAGTCAGGGATACGAAGGATCTGAGGCCAGCTATACCCCAACTGAAAAAGAGATACCCGCAGCCTATGAAGGGGTTCAAGCTGCTTCAGAAGTGATTAGCACTGAAGCACATGTCCTCGTAGCATCTTGGTTGCCCATGCTGGGCTGGATGTTCAAAGGCAGGCTCTCCTCTGTCTTATCATGCAACTGATACTACATGGAATAAGTGGGCTGCACTAATTACACAACCAGCTCAAATAAGAAATCCCAGCCATCCAGGAATTCTAAAAGTCATCATGGACTGGCCAGAGGGCAATGATTTTGGAATGTCACCAGAGGAGGAGGAGGTGATGTGTGCTGAAGAGGCTCCACCATATAATGAACTGTCAGAAAGTGAAAAGCAATATACCTTGTTTACTGATGGGTCCTGTCACATTGTGCAAAAACATCACAGATGGAAGGCAGCTGTATGGAGTCCTCGATGACAAGTTGCAGAAACTGCTGAAGGAGAGGGTGAATCTAGTCAGTTTGCCGAGGTGAAAGACATCCAGCTGGCTTTGGACACTGCTGAATGAGAAAAGTGTCCAGTACTTTATCTATATACTGACTCATGGACTGTGGTAAATGCCCTGAGGGGGTGGTTGCAGAAATGGAAGCAGAACAACTGGCAACACAGAGGTAAACCCATCTGGGCTGCTCCACTGTGGCAAGATATCACTGCCAGGGTGCAAAACCTGGTGGTGAAGGTACACCACCTAGATGCTCAAGTTCCAAGAGTTGGGCCACTGGGGAGCACCAGAACAACCAAGTGGATAAAGCTGCTAATATTGAAGTGGCTCAGATGGATTTAGATTGGCAACATAAGGGTAAATTATTTTTGGCCCAATGAGCCCATGACACGTCAGGCCTCTAGGGCAGAGATGCAACATACAGATGGGCTCATGATCAAGGGGTGGACTTAACAATGGACACTATTGCCCAGGTTATTCATGACTGTGAAACATGTGCTGCAGTTAAGCAAGCTAAATGGTTAAAGCCTCTTTGGTATGGAGGACGATGGCTGAAGTACAAATATGGAGAGGCAGGCAGCTTGATTATATCACACTCCCATCAACCTGCCAAGGCAAGCGCCATGTGCTTACTATGGTGAAAGCAATCGCTAGATGGCTGGAAACATAAGCTGTGTCACATGCCACTGCCCAGAACACTACCCTGGGCCTTGAGAAACAGATTTTGTGGTGACACAGCACCCCTTGAGAGAATTAAGTCAAACAGTGGGACTCATTTCTGGAACAGCCTTATAGATATTTGGGCCAAAGAGCATGGCATTGAGTGGGTATATCACATTCCTTACCATGCACCAGCCTCTGGGAAAATCGAACGATACAATGGGCTTGTTAAAAACTACACTGAGAGCAATGGGTGGTGGGACTTTCAAACATTGGGATACATATTTACCAGAAGCCACCTGATTGGCCAACATCAGACGATCTGCCAACAGGGCTGGTCCATCCCAGTCAGAACTTCTACATGCTGTAGAAGGGGACAAAGTTTCTGTGGTGCACATAAAGAATTTGCTGGGGAAGACAATCTGGGTTATTCCTGCTTCAGGTAAAGGCAAACCCACTCATGGGATTGCTTTTGCCCAGGGACCTGAATATACTTGGTGGGTAATGTGGGAAGATGGGGAAATCCAATGTGTACTTGAAGGGGATATGATTTTAGGGTAAAAGAGACAATGAACTCAATTGTATGCTGTTGCCTGCTATGTAGCACTTTTATAGCTCACCAACTAGATGCCTTCAGGTCACCAGTGACTGGCCCTTAATTCCCTCTGATCATTATCCCAACAAAGAATGAACTTTGATGAAATCAGATGAGATCTATAGTAAAGGAACAATCAACATCAGCAGGCAGTGATCCAACACTGTGCACAACCTCTCCAGCTCTGAAAGATTGTTACAGGAGATGGAGCCTAACATCATGGACCGAATGGATTCAGCAGCCTTATATGAATTGGTCCATGCACTAAGGAATCATTTCTTTCTCTCTGTGTGTACGCATATATATACGTATATATATGAGATCAGAGTTACAGTATATTGAAAAAGTGGGATCTGAGCATGACATGAATGGTATGGAATAAGGGGTGGACACTGTCCTGGATTCAGCAGTAGCAGTCACTATTTCTCCTTCTTCGTAGCCCTGTCTCTGGTTCCGCCTGGCTTCTTCCAGGCTCCCCTCCTCCCTAGCAGAGTATGAAACTCAGAAAGTCCTTGGCCAGTCTAAATACTCCAAGCCACAACTATAAACACTGGTGTCAGCAGCGCTGTTCCCAAGCCGAAAATCCAAAACACAGTGCTCACCAGCTACTACTTAAAGAAAAATGACTGCTGCTGCTGAACCCATGACAGTTTGGAAACTTTCTTCCATTCTCCAAACTAGTTCAACCTCTATTCTGAAACTTAGGCACTCAATTTGTAAAATTACCTGTGTGTAATACACAGAAAATGCAAAAGAAGTGGCTGGCATACATCAGCTCCTGTGTCAGTGCTATCCACTTAGTTTGCCTGTGATTAGAAATCATAAAAACAGCCCTGAACTAAAGAATTTCTCAAATGAGATCTTATGCTGCTAGTCTTGAGCTGAACATAGTTTTCTTTCTTTGAAAACACTTGAAAGATACTGCCTAGAAGTCCCCAGTGGCATGAAAAACTAAAATTGTCAAAATTGCTGTAGGATACGGTTGATATTCCCTCACACACCACATGTTCAACAACCAACTTGTCATTGGCATTTTATATAGACCAAATAATTTTGTAATATGGCTTTTTAATCTCTTTCAGACAAAATTAGCAGGCTACTTGAACAGTTAAAATGATCAGCCTTTCAGCCTGGCATTTTTTTTTACAGAAATATGTTGGTGAAATTACAGAAGTGGTTTATGCATACATATATTCTAAATGCATACAAATATCTTAAAGGGCAGGCATCAAAAGAATGGGATCAGATTCTTTTCAGTAGTGTTCAATGACAAGATAAGAGGCAGCAGGCACAAACTGAAACACAGGAAGTGTCACCTGAATATGAGGAAAGCTTGTTTACTGTGAGGGTGACAAAATAGTTTGTGGAATCTCTCTCTCTGCAGACATTCAGAACCTGCCTTCATGTGATCCTATGTAACCTGTTCTAGATGAAAATGCTTTAACAGCAGGGTGGAACCAGAAGATACACAAAGTTCCCTTCCAACCCCAAACATTCTGTAATTTGACTAGGAATCTCCAAATGTCAGTAAAGTCTCGTCAATATTAATGATAAGGCTCTGAGTCATGCTACGGGCAAAAATGAGCTTAGTTCAATTTCCTCTTCTCACAAGACAGTTTTGCATTAGCAGCATCTCTGTGGATTATGATCTTAGGGATAATATCAGCTTACTATGAAATCTTCATTTCCTACTGACTAGACAGAAAATTTAGACACTTATTTTAGGCATTTTCTTAACTAGAAATATAGCATTGAAGTGCAAATTAGAGACCCTGGAAATTCTAGCATGTGGACTGGGTCCCTCTGATTAGGAATAATGTTTCTGTTTGTAACAGCATTTCTGTCTCGAAACACATGATTATTTTTAATATGAGCTTAACCATCAGGACCAAAAAGCACTAAACTGGCCTTTTTGAGATATTAATATTTAGTTTTTATCACATTAGCAGAATTTAATACAATTAAATCTACTTTGAACAATTTCCACAGTGACAGATTCCTTGATGAATTTGTGTCATTTGCATGAAATCTTTCTTTCAATAGATATACATGATAGGATACTGTAGTATAATGCTTCAGGTTCCGCCTCTATTGAACTTTCAGCACTATTGTAGTACTTTTAGTATGTTTAGTGTTAGAAGTGCACAGCTATCTGAATAAAATTATCTTAAAAGAAAAGCAATATGTCCAAAGTTAAATAATAGCAAACATACAAATAAAAGGTGAGAGAGGGAAGCTGACAACAGCAGATTTTCAGTAAACAGAAAAAAGGAAATACTGACCTTAGTGGATTTATATGCATATAATCTACTATGTTTTCTTCTCATAAATACAAAGACATATATCTACTAAGTGGTGTATCACTTTGAAAAATAGAATATTAAAATGATATCTCTCAAAAAGAATCCAGGATGATGCAGATGTTTGGAAATCATCTATTATGGTATTAATTTCTTATTGTTGAAGAGACAACTAATTTAGAGAACTACACTCTGTGTATGTGTGTCTCCCTGCCTGCCTGCCTGCCTGTTTCTTTAGAATAACTCTCAAACCTGACAGGCTAGGATGATATATCTGCAGCAGGCATTTATTAATTGTCTTTGTCATAGTAGCCTGTGTTTTGATGATGTAAACCAGCATCATTTAGCTATAGTTTGCATCTCAAAATTTAGGTGCACTCAAGACGGCCAAAGTCCAAGAGGTGTGAAGCTTAGCAACAGAAGGGTTTTCATCCTACTGGAACTTATTTCTCCAGTTCCCCCAGGGAGTTATCTAATGTAAATGTTTTTTGAACGGTTTCAGAGATTTTGCTTTAATGATGATGCTCACTAGGCTGCTCACACACTTTTAGTTTCATGTTATTTCTAGAAAGTGAAAAAGTCTAAACTTTTGATTCTATGTATATGTCACTTCATGCGTACCATGTGTCTCAATATCATATTTAAAGCTGATGAGCTAATGCCCACAAACTAAATGTAGAAGCCAACATGACACTATTTTCTAATGCTATCTGTACACAATGTATAACTAATGGCAATTGTTGATTATGATTTACTGAGAATTCTCCAACAGATAGCAATGTATTTCCCACAGTACAACTTCCTTTATAATTTTTCTACTTTTGAAAATTTATCAACAACCATATGAACCAGATTTTTCTCATTGTGAAGTTAATCCAAGGTTTTCTGTAAGATATCAATGTGTCTCAGGAGTTGACAGCATCTGATTCTCCCTGAAACATCTAAGAGGCTGCAAATTAAATCGAATCTAATTTCCAGATCACTCAATTATCACTGTTTGAATAATAAACCTGTCTGTTAAAATAGCCTTCCTGCCACATCCAGTTCCTGCACTGATATTTTCTGAGGAATTTGGAAATGAGTAGAGAAAGAACAAGGGTTATGACTTGGGCACAGTGCCTGGTGCTGTAGCAGTGCCACAGAGTTGTTGTTACTTTGAGGTAAATGGACAAAGCAATTTAGGTGTTACAGCGCTGCACTCAGAGGATCAGACTGAAAATCAGAAATTTCAAAATCCACTGAAAACTGATTCAAACCAGATACAATTTGCTTTTAAATCATCCAGAATTGGAGTGACATTCTTCACTGACACAAACTGCAACTAAGCTAGCAGCATTTCTCAAAAATTGTATTTCAGCTAAAATCATGGTGATCCCAAGGGCAGATGCTTTCTCTGTGTACGTATTTCTATGCCCATATGGATTCACCAGGGGCTTCAAGGTGAGTCATCCTGCATTTCCCTCTTGGCCTTCATCCCTCATTCTCTGCTTCATAGTCCTCTCCGCCAGCCTCAGGCTAGGCTGCAGGTTCTCTCCAGTTCATTGGTCCCGAATTATAGACACAGGAGAGGGGTGGAGGAAAGTGGTCTATTCCAAATGGCTTGTCTTTACTGACAAGGAGTTGAAAGCTAGAATTTGCTTTGTCATAGAACTCCTTACACTCTTCATTGTAGACTTTCCAGTAGAACTGGTTTGAAGGAATTTAATGAATCAGTTAATATGACGCTGATTACTGAAATTATAATAAATAGTAGCAAGTTCAGGTACATGTGAATCTGCACAAAAACAGGGCTCAAAATCAGTTTCAGGTTTGTATCTTTGATTAGCCTTAATACACTTTCCTGTTCTGTGTATTGTACAGTCCGAGGACTAGACAGCCAGGTTTCCAGACTCTGTCCTGTATTGACACAATCCTGAGCTGATAAGGAATAGATCACAAACCCTTTTCAACTTCAGGACCTAATGATACAAACCAGGTCTTGTTTCTTTAGGCAAACATCTCTTCTGCAATGTACCTGCAGCTGTGTAGCATAATTTTATTGCTTAGGACCAGCAAGTACAGAAAGACCATGGAAGAATCCATTGCCAAAGCTGTTGGCATGTTCCTTAAGAAAATCCTTCTACAGTGCAGATTCCTTTACCAGTTCTGAGCTTTTGACAGGTAACAAATTAACTCTTACTCTGCAATGCAAATCCTACTGAGAAGCTATGCAGTTAACTATCCAGTATTTTTTTTCCAGTTACAATGATGTTTTAGATTAATTGTCATTCGTCACAACATTGATTTATTTTCTTTTGGACCTGTTGTGCTTGGTCTCAGAGGTTTTGTCATTCCTTTGTCATTCCCTTGCTGCTTTAGTATTTATTGGTTTTGGTGCATGGGCTAAGATTCTAAATATTCTTTCTTAGAATTATATTCTTGTTATTTTTAGTTCTATTATTAGTAGTAGTAGTAGTACATTGTACTTTAGTTATTAAACTGCTCTTATCTCAGCCTGTGGGGCTTACATTCTTTTGATTCTCCTTCACATTCCGTTTGGAGAAGGGAGGGGAAAAAGGGAGCAGTGAGAGGCTTTGAGTTAATGGCTGGGTTTAAACCATGACAAATGACAAAACTGAAGTATCTTTAGTTCAATAAAAATAGATACTTGAAGCCCCAGATACAGCCAGAGAGCAAATCTTTTGAAGAAGATATTTCCACTGTGAAGACAGTTATCTTTCATTTATATATAGCTTGTCTGGGAAAAAAAAAAAAAATTCTCTTTGGAAAAGAATAAAATATTCTTTCAGTAATGAAATAGCTAAAGGATAACAGAACAATATTAAAGTTAAGCCAAGTGACAAAACGATGACTAAGAAATATATAGCTTGAGAAGCATAGGTAAGAAAGTCTTAAACTTGACAAGCATTTTGATAATTATAGAACAAAAATACAAAGATTGATTCAATTAGCAGTTGTACAATGTATGTTAAAGTATCACCACTGATTTTATAGCGCATAATTAAAATTAGAGCTAGAGGTAAATGTTGTGCAAATTAATAAATAACAAAATAAATTACAAAAATGCATAATTAATTAAAAAAGAAAAAGAAAGCAGCTAGAACCCACTGTGTATAGAGATTTTCTTCATTAAGGAGATTCTAAGCAACTGGATTTGAAATCTCTTCATTATTGTACAGTGGATTGCTCACTTTCTCAACAAGCAACCTCCTTATGTTGATACAGTTTTGCTTAAAATGTTGATTAAAAAAATTATCTAAATGTTTCTTTAACAACAAAGATAAAAAGACTCAGATAAAGCAATGATAATTATAATAGCAGAACCACAAACTTATTAGCAGTCAAGATTTTCCTAGGGATATTTGCTGCTAAATAATTTTTTAAAAAGTTAGTTTTAACATGTATTTCTCTTCACTTATATTAAAGAGAATAAGAAAATGGAATTCTATTTCTTTTCCAACAGCATGTTAATAACTTTTCTGAATATGCTCTCAGACCTAGGGACCTAAGAGTCTTGGTGATATCAATTTGAGCATAAGGAAACAATGTGCCCTTGCTGCAAAGAAGGCAAATTATATCCTTATCAGCATTAGACTAAGTACTGCCAGCAGGCTGAAGGTGGTGATCCTTGTCCTCTGTTCAGCATTTGTGAAGCCATGCATGGGGCACTGGGCCCAGTTCTGGGCTCCCCTGTAGAAGAGGGCCATAGATATACTGGAGAGAAACCAATGAAGGGCCCCTACAGCAGCTAAAGGATCTGTAGCATATCTTATATAAGGAAAGGCTGAGAGATGTGGACTGTTTAGCCTGGAGAACAGTATTAAAGATAGCATACATTTAAATGAGAAATTATAATAAATGTGTCATCTGGTTTAAAATGCCTAGGTTAAAACTGGTATAACGTGCAAAATGAATCAGCTGTTTCCATAGCTTTCAAGACTGTTGAGTTAGTATAACCAGCTTGCTCTGTGTTCTGCAATATGTCACCTTCTAATTATTCAGGTCCTAATTCAGTTCTCATTCTGGTAAATGAGTTGAACATCTGGGAACAGATTTCATTTTCCTGAAAACTTAACAAGCTGTCAGTGAAGGTATACTGATACTAAAAGGGGTAAGAAATAATATATCCAAAGCAAACACCAACAAAATAATCCATGTAGAATCTTATTCCATGGACAAGATATATGTTGTGGTTTAAGCCCAGCCATAACTAAGAACCACGCAGCCACTCTCTCACTCTGCCTCTTTTCTCCCCCCCAATCCCAGAGAGATGGGGAAGAGAATCGAAAGAATGTCACTCCCACAGGTTGAGGTAAGAACAGTTCAGTAAGTAAGGTATAACACAAACCACTACTGCCCCCAGTTTATATAGTGGGCATGATATGCTGTAGTATGGAATACCTCTTCGGTTAGTTTGGGTCAGGTGTCCTGTCTCTGCTTCCTCCTAGCTTCTCCTCCTTCCCGGCAGAGCAGGCTCAGAAAGTCCTTGGTCAGAGTAAATATTACTGAGCAGCAACTAAAGCCATTGCTGATATTAGCACTGTTCCCAGGCTGAAAGTCAAAAAAACAGCACTGTACCGGTGTCATGGGTTCAGCAGCAGCAGTCATCTTTCTCCTTTAAGTAGTAGCTGGTGCAGCACTGTGTTTTGGATTTTTG
>JASSUY010022517.1:0-87811 GCA_032466535.1 Forpus xanthops
ACTAAACTGTTCTTATCTCAACCTGTGGGAGTTGCATTCTTTTGATTCTCCTCCCCATCCCCCGGGACTGGGGAAGAGGGGGGAGTAGTGAGCAGAACTGATTGAGGGCCTCAAACCACAACAAGCCACCAAGTTGTAGTCCAAGTTTTGGAAAAGAGGAAACTGTTCAGCAGCAGTTTTTCATCTCTGCTCTCCTCTAAAATTTACATTCAGTCTTTACCCTTCAGGCTTCTCATTTTGCTTACCATTTTGGCACCTTCTTTCCAGTACCTTCTTAGTGACTCAGAACAAATCAGCACCAGAGTATAGATTATCTTCCCATGTCCTGCTGAGACTAGATGAAAATTCCTTGAGAACACTGGTGAAGGAAGAAACATTCAGATTTTGGTAGAAAGAGTTGACTTCTCTCTTTGTCTCACAGCCCTCTCCCATTTCGGAGCAAAGTACTCACTGCACCTTTTCAATAAATTATAATAAAATAGCTAAGGTGGCACAGATTTACTGTCTGCACAGTCACTAGTGACCCTCTGCAGTTCAGTCCGTTGCTCTCCATCACCCTACTAGCATAATAAGTGGAATTTTCATATGTAAAGCCTCATCTGTGATCTCCATATCAGCTACATACTTCAACTTTGGAAAAAGAGATAAGAACCTCTCTTCCTTAAAGCTTTTTAGCTGATTCTTATCAGCAGCACTCTTCTCTGGCTGCAGTTTACCCTGAAGAGGAGGTTTAATCAACACATTCATACATTGCTTCAGGTTGTTCTACAAAAGTATGATAGAGTGAGCAGTGAAATTCCTCATAGAACAAATAAAAAAAAAATCTGTGTCACTTATGAAGAGGGTTATTGGTCATTTTTGTGGTGTTTTTCTGTCACAGAGAAATTAAAGAATGGATATCGGAAGATGTTGGAGCTATGATCCCTCAGAGTTACAAAACCTCAAGGCATATTTTGCTTAACACTGGATAAAAGCAAAGAGGAGTTGTGTTTCAGAGACTTAAAGCCTTATTTGCAACAAAATACTACTAGCAAGTTTGATGAAAAGGAGGACATGGAGAAGTCTAATCATAAAAAGGTTATGCAGTCATCTAGTTTTTCTGTTACATCTTGATGTCTTAGATGATGTCTCATACAGTCATCTGGTATTTCTATTACATCTTGATGTCTCAGATGATGTCTCATATCAAAGATTTTATTCTTAATGATCATCTCATTCTGGCGTGACTTAGCTATTCTGAGCAATTTAGTCTTTCCTCTACCACAAAAAGATAACTGCAAAAAAAAAGGGGAGCCAATGTAAAGATGTTTAAATCTTAAATGGCCCAAAGGTAAAAGGGAACAAAGATATTTAGTAGCACAGAATCCTTCCTAAAGTTCATTTATTTAAGTAACACATTAAAAAATGCCCTTCCTTCAGAAGACAATAAAATTTCTTAAAACAGCTTGAGGGGAAAAAGAAATAAAATACTCCTGCTGAGAAATTCAGAGGTTGAGAGGGGAATCATGGAATCAACCGATTTGGAAAAAACCTTTAAGATCATCAGCTCCAACTATTCCCCAGCACTGCCATGGTCATTCAACCTCTGGAAATTATAACTAATTACCAAGAGATCTGATGGAATTTTAAAGTTTTTTAAAGTTATGTCTATTGTCATATTTCTGAACTGCAAGTGTGATGTAACTTGCACTTAGCTCAGCTCACAGTTTTGGGGTTTGAAACTTCACCAGCTAGATCCCTCTCTTCAAAAAAAACCAAGTTAACACACCCTCAGAAGTGGCATTCTGATGAATGACATGAAAACAGTCACCAGCTCTCCACAAGCATTTCTATCCCAGGTTGCTAATATTTCAAAGCTTTCTGAGTAGCAAAGAGGTCCCATTTCTTTCCTATAGTCTTTTCCCTCAGTAAAAACTGTTGTGGTTTAAATCCAGCCACCCTATATTTTTGTGGTAACTACCTCTGAAATGAAACCCTGGTGAAAATGAGTCTCTGATAGACTCAAAAACATTTTAGGACTTCTAGGCTCCATCCTAATCTATTCTTTGATCTGTTCTTGTATCTGAGAGGTACAAAAAAAACTTAGGTACACTGGAATTTTGCAGCACCTTAAATAAAGAAAGAGTGCTGCTTTCACCCTATGATGAACATACCTAGGCAGAGTTAAGAAAAGGTGTCTTTGTTAACAGAACTGGGAGACCACCTGGACAGCTGCTGTACTTAAATTTACACTCAGTGTTAAAAACACGAGGACAGTAGACCTTTCTCTAATAATAAAAAAAAAAAAAGAAGGAAAGAAAAATGTTTAAATGAAAATGTTGAGAATAAGAAGCCGTCAAAAATACGTACTAGAGGCTTGAGTGGAATTTCAATGGATTTTTTTCTTCCTTACCACTGCCTGTATTCCTCCAAGAAATGTTAATCTTCCCTCCCTGGACAGAGAAGTAAGAGCTTCCCTTTACAATGAATGCAACATGAATATAACCAGTCTCTAATTCCAGTTTTTAGACTTTTATTGAGGGAGAAAAACAAACAGAAGGGAAGAAGGGAGGTGGCAAATAGGCTAGGAGGCAGAGAAGTTGTGCATGTATGTGTGTGGGAGAGCAGAATGAATTCAGAAGAAGAAAAAAGTTAGCTTTAAACCTCCTTTCTCCCTTAGCCCACATGTCTTTGCATCATCAGATTTTGGTCCAGCATCCAACATCAAGACTCATTTTCTGTTGGAAAGCTGATTTATAAGGCTCATTTAAGAGCTAACTTCCTTTAGCAGAAACTATGTAATATACAACTGCATCAAAAATTGCTTCTTCTGCAAGTTGTATTCAGGTTCAGGAAACTGAAAATTAAAAAAAAAAAAATAGAGAAAACAGAAGAAAAAAGAGAGAGGAGGCAAATAAGGTAATAGAAAATATGTAACATTATATATAAAATGCCATACAGCAACATAATCAAAGTACCAGAAAGAACCTGCCTGAGTCAGTTTTTTTTTTCCTCCTATGCTTTTGCTTTTAGGAAATAATAAGGGTGAAATACATTGCAAAAAATCACTAAAATTTTACTATTGAAAGTAACCTGAATCTTATGATTGGTAAACAATATTTTATGAAATTATGAGTTACTGCTTCACTGTTGCCCTTTTTTAACTGCTGCAGAATAATCACAGTGTGCATGAAGATTCTATCAAAAACATCCATGAGAGTTATGGCCATAAACCACTTTTATTTTGTTGCAGTATATTTACATTTAAAAGATACAGTTTAATTAATAATCATGACAAGGAACTGATGAAAATGAGCAAGGTGACTCCTGGCTACCTTTTAGTTGCATTAATTTTGAAATAAAATTTATACCAAAAAAAAAAAAAAAAACTTAAAAAAAGTGCATTATTCTGCTTGGATAAATAAATGAAATCATTCATCATTTTTAGTCTTCAGTTGTGAAAAAGATGACCTCATTCCAAAAAAATGAGGATAAAATTGGCAGATAAAAGAATTATCTTTCAGAAGCAGCCTTCTAAATTAGATTGCCCCTTTATGAGTAAGCAGAAAAGATTACTATGAGACTAAGCAGATCTACAGAAAAAGGCCTGGAAAAATGCATCTTCACTGCAGGAAGAGTTTTAAAGACAGCAGCTTATGACTTCTGATATCTTAAGAGAGTTTCACATTCTGGAATTCAAGGAACTGGTTGTGGAGTCCTAATACACTGAAATAAATGCGAGAAAATAGCAGACCCGATAGGAAATGGAAACTGTGATACATGGATTTTTCCAAAGATTTTAGATAAAGTATTAGATATTAGTCCTGAAATAACTACTGATTCTAAGGCTTCTGTTAATATTAGATGAATGGATCTGACCCTAATTTTTTTCTCAAACATACAAAAGCATAGAAGCACCTTGTCATCTATTCCCTACATATATGGGGTAAAACAAGGGCTCATGACTTCCCAGGGTTAGCAGAAAGTTTCTTCAAGAGTCTGTAACCATCTAGACAAAAAAGAATCTGTGGCAAATGGTGGGCTTGCTGGTAGCGATGTTGTACTGGAGCTCTTTTGTTGAGCTAACATTTTATTTTTAAAAAAGAAGACAAGGGAAAGAGACACAAGAAAGAAAGGCAAAACACTGGATGCTTTCCATTTCTCGAAGTGAAGATCCAAATGTAACATCAAGATGATGCTAATATTATACAAGCTTGCTGCACTGCACCAAACTCACAGAACATACTGCACTACTTAAAAAGCTGCCACACTCTCTCTACAAGCAGGCTGACATAAAAAAGCCTCCTAAGTTATTTCTAGCATTAAGCTGCTCATCAATCAGAGAAGGCATTCATTTAATCATCTTAAAAGGGTGTAATATATTGCTGTGTTATCCATTCATTGTTGTGCATCCAACATTTCAGTGGTATGTAAAACTAAAATCAAAAATAATTGTGCTTTTCTAATGCACAGAAGCTTCCTTTCATGAGTACAAAGGCAGTTTCTTCACCTGCATCATTGACATTAGGCTCACAAGGACTTTCTATTATAGAGGATCATGTAGTTTTACAGCATGACACAAGATCAATAGGGCAATAAACAGGATAAATGTCACATTACAGTGCAGGAACAAAAGAAAAAATGTGTTGAAACATTTATAATTTATATATATATCAGCTACTGCTGATATCTGCATGTATCAGATATATTCATATCTGCATGCTCCTAGATGAGAAGCCTCTTTGCAGCAGAAACATACAATATTTGCCTCCCCCACCAGTGTAAATTTTTTCAACCACAAAAAACACAGAATTATAGACTAATACAATGGCTTGGGTTGGAAGAGATCTTAAAGTCCATGTAGTTCCAACCTCTTTACCATGGACAGGGACACCTTCCACTAGATCAGGTTACTCAAAGTCCCATTTAACCTGGCCTTGAACACTTTCAGGGATGGGGCATCCACAATTTTTCTGTTTCAGTGTCTCACCACCCTCACAGTAAAGAATTTCTTCCTAATAATCCCAATATCTAATATTCAAGTCCAAATACAATATGCTGGCAGAAGATTCTGCCCATTTGCCCTTTAGATTGCACTGGCATCTTCCATATCTTCAGTACAGGATGTACATAGCTCATCAGGCAGATTTTATGCATTAGCTGGCTAATTAACATCTCTAGAAAAGGTCTAGAGATTTTGGTTAGCTCATTATCTACCTATTGGGCACTAATATACATGTCCAAGTGGTGGAAAATCCTACATCACTCCTTTTCACAAGGCTTTAGCTAGGTCTGTGTAGTCTTGGTTTTCAAAGGAAGAGCATCATCTGAAGGATGTAAGGCAAGCTGCCCAAGCTGGTTTCAGGGCCAGAGGCTGTCTCCTGGCTCATTATTTTTACTCATAAAGACATAACCAAGCAATTCAACCTACAAAGAGATTGAGAAGTCACTTGTTATATGTACGGAGGAGGAGAGTCTGATGTGTAGATGATATCTAAGTCTCTTGTAATGGTAAGGAGGCAGCCAGCTAGAAATACCAAGATGATTTTAGTTGGTGATCTGTAGTCCATGCTGCAGAAAAAAGTGGAAAAGTCCCCAAAGTCTGTGCCTGTCAGAGCTGAGGTACCTAGCTTGTATACCTGTGTCATTATACAGATGTATCTTCTCATGATGTTCTGCTTTGGGTAACCCTGTAAGATTTTTTTTTTCCTTCAAACAAAACCCTTCCAGTTTCCTGTTTTCCTTACAATCAATCAACAGTCTGTCAAGAATCACAGACACCCTCAGGGAAGGTAATGCAGACCATAGCAAATCTGCTCAAAACACTTATTTTGCCACAGACTAACATAAATCTCCATTTTAAGATTTAAAACTGATGACAGATGCCAGACCAGATCGCCCTCCCTCAGGTGCACTGGGGCAAGTGCCAGGGTCAGACAATTCTGTGCTGGAAACTGGATGAGGAACATGACCTAATTCTAGCACATGTACCCTTCTTGTGCCAGAAGTACCTCCAGTGGTATTACTAACTGTGTCCCATATGGCCTATTTCTGTCCTTATTTTGACACAAAAACATTGCCCATTACTAATACCCCACCACTAATCCAGTGGGTTTGCTTGTTCTATGACTTCCACCAGAAGCACCTCAGTCAGGAAATCTAAATCTATGAATAAAATAAAATGGAATAACCTGCATAGCACTAATGAACTTATTATTTCAAAGCCAAATTTGTTTTTAGGTAATTTTCCATAACTAAAGAAATGCCTTTCCTCCTTTGATGGTAAACTGAATTTTTCTGCTTATAAATCTTTGACATAGACTGTACACAGATACTGGAAGTATTTCACAGACTCTACCACAGCAGTGAACTTGCATTGATAAAAACCTTTTGAGCAGTTAGGAAAAGGGAACTACACTAAAGATCTGAACATACTGAACAATAATGAAAAAGAATAGAGTGGAAGACAAACTGTAGAAAGGTGAGATATTAAAGTAAGAAGGAAGGAAAAATAGAAATGAGAATGCTATGGTGTAGTTGTACTGAGGAATCTGCAAACCTTAAATGCTTGTCACTCACTTAGGAGAAGAGAGGGAGGAGAAATAAGTCAAAAATATATTATGTATCTACAGGCAGGGTATTTTTATATTTAAAACCATCTGTCTTACAAAAGTTCAGGTCGCATCATTCAGTTAGATAATTATAAGCCCTTCCAAAGACCCAGTTTTAGTAGAAAAATGCTAACTTGATATGAGGTTCCTGGCCTGAAATAGCTGTAGGCTTTGCTAAGGCATAATGGCGGAAGAATAGATTTGGTCAAAAAGCCTTCCAGCTTCAGAAATTCCTGCTCCCTAAGGGAAAGTAGAGTTGAAATTGTAAGATGCTCCAAGTCACTGAGTGTCCAGTAGCCCTGGGATCCGTGATTCAGAATGCCAGGGGCAAGACAGAGTGAACAACGTCCCTCAGTGAATTTGGATACTGGACTTTATTTAACAATCATTGATTCAAACTTTTTACTCTACTTGATTCTGAGGCACTCACTCACCTATAGTTACTAGATCTTGCCATCTCTTTCCATTAGGGAGGTCACTGCTGGCTGAGAACAGTTAGGCAGAAAGTCAAGTCAGCACACATATGCATGCATCCAATTATGTGCTGTCTCATGGCATTCACAATTCAGTCCATTTTTTCACCTATGACAATTACTCTACCTCATACCAGGCAATGTCATCTGAAAACTAGAAACACTGTATTTTGTACCTACAATATACATCTCAGTGTGTGAATGCCAGTTCCTGCTGCAAAGACTCAGATATGTTAGATGAACATTTCTCAGCTGAGATCACAGCAGATCCTTCTCATATGGTAGTGAGCTTGCTTTACATGTATATATGAAGTAAGAAGGAAGAGAAGCTTTTCTTCCCCTTAGTGAGCCATGCCTACCAAGTGGTACTGAGCACTTTCCTGGGAGGTAGAAGATTTGGCTCACCAGGAAAATGAATCAACATTTGCTAATTGCCTCTTTCTCTTCCCATGATCAGTTTCAGAGTGTGAGCCAGTACTATGAGCAGAGTTTGGCAGCTTGGCTCATATACATTTCTAGTACTCTCCTACCATCAAGAGGTTGAGGCCTTGGCTGCACAGGTCAAGAAATAAAATTTTGCCTTAGGCTTCTCCAACTCTGCCTTGAACAGCAGCAGCAGGCACAAACACATTGTACTTAGTGTGCTCAGCCTATGCTAGAAGTGTTCCAGAGAGTTAAGGAGAAGAAGCTTGGGTTTGGATCCAAAACAGGCTTAAGTGCAAGCTATTATACTGCACCAGGAATGAAAAAGCCTGTGCATTCACAGTAGTCAGATTGCAGTGGCTTGAGAAATTTTATGGTACATGAAAGCAACACTCATGCTGCTCGTCAAGGGTTAGAGAACATTTGAGTTTCCACATCAAAACTTTGTATGCCGGCTTTTGAATTCTGCTTGAAACACATTTAGATTTTGACATCCTCCTTTTGCGGCCAGCCATTTCTGTTTCAGTCAGATTCCTCGAATGTGCTTAGTAATATCATTAAAAAGTATCAACCACAAAGCCCATGATTGATGTGATCTGGCATCCACATGACTTGCCAGATTTAATACTGTTATACACTCCTCACATTAACACAGATGCCAGAAAAAGTCTGCCTTTCTCATTTGCAATAACATGGGACAGACATGCAGGAGACAGTTTACGGCAGCTAAGTCAATGATAGGATGTTGCTTCCTATTATAAAACAGTGACAACAGCACAATCAGGAAAGATAAAAGGAATATTCAAGGTTTGAAAAATCATGAAAGAAAAGGTTTTCTGTTTGGAAATAAAGGCTAAAAAATGAATTTGTACAGACCCTTATGCATCTTTTTATCCTAAAAGATTCTGAAATGCTAGAATAACGTTGCAGTATCCACTGCCAGCCTTCCCAGAAGCAACAGGCTCAGAAAGAAAACAATTCATGCTCAATCCTTTTCCAAAGCAAGGCAACCCTGAAAGGCTACCAAGAATTTGTCTTTTCATGGGGGGCAGTCATTTAAATACTTCCCTACTTGTAAAAAGGGTGGTCAGGTTAGTGAGCACTCTCAGTTTTCTCAGAGAATGATGAGCTCAGACTGTATATTCACACTTGAATGTGCCCAAATGTGTCTTGTCTCACAAATGCTCTGTCTAGGAGTCAAAAAATACACCAGATTATTTTTGAACGTGAGCTGGCATCATGAAATGTTCCATTAGGGTTAATGACATAGTCTTTTAAGGTGCCAAGCAAATCAAACACAAGAGTCAAATTTCCTTTTATCTTGAGAATGTGTGTTGCTTGAAATGACAGACAGCAATACAGCCCTCAGATTCCACAGTAATCATCCACTTTTGAGTCAGATATACATAGGAATAAAAAACAGTGCCACGTACGTATTAAAAAGCCTCAGTGTGTACCTTCTATACATACTTCAGGTATCTAGTACTTATCACAAGTTCTTAAGACATCACATTATTTTGGTTAAAATAACAGTTCTTGGGAAAGTGAGGAAATTGTAAATTTCTAAGTTAAAGCTTTTTTGAATGGCAAGGAAATAGGAAAGAGAAAATAGGAAATAAAGAAGAGAAAATGTAATGTATACAGTTATCCTCTCTACTCATATAGTCATAGTCTTTTTACAGCTTTTTGGTCTTGCATCACTGAAACTTCAGACAGTTACACCTCTTCTATTACCAGCATCTGCTGAAGGCTGACATGCAAAGAATAACCAGGAGTAACATAAACCATCAACTAGTTAAGTCCTCAAGCAGGAAGCAGATTCTTGTAATCTAACAAGACAAAGGGCAAGGTGCTTTTCCACTCTGGATGTTATGTGTGGATATGGGAAAATGCTGAATATTGAGGCTTTGTTAAGTATTAATGTTTTTATTACTACATCCTCATCAAAGTCAACAGGAAGAGCCTGGGTCCCTGTCTGACCACATCCACTTCAACAATCCCTATTATGATGTTAATGCTCTCAAGATCACAAAGCACCACAACAGATAAATGATGGAGATTATAATCAGATCATATCCTCTACAAAATAGCGATCTGACTTTACTCAACCTTGTAAGATATGAAACACAGCATCTGCAGCAAATCTCACACTAAATGCTGCAACTGCATACTATAGAGAGAGATAATAAAGGACAGACTAATACTGAGCAATGTCTTCCTGCAGAGGAATAATCTTGATTGCTTCTGTGCCAAGAAGTCACAACAGATGACAGTTTTAACACCAACCATGCAAGTTACCTCATTGTAGGAGAAATGGAATTGTTCTGTCTATAACAACTACACAAGCAGTAACAATTATACAATATTTGTGCAATCACTAGGCTTAAACCGCATAGCACAAATCTAAGCAAACAGTTTTCCTGCCTATATGAAAGATTTTAAAGGACATTTGTTCTACCTAAAAGTCAGGTGGAATGATTGCAAATATGCAAATCAAGGTATTTTTTTAGCAGCACATGGGGAGAAATTTTAATTCCTCTTCCACGTTATTTGTGATTAGTTCAACAACTGCCATGACATCAGTATCCCACAATCCTGAGTCAGATACTCAAAGTCAGAATGCAAGGGTTATACCACAAGGAAATATGTTTATTGCTCTACAGTGATAATTGCATAGTATTCCTGCACTGCTTGTGTCTCTTTTTCAGCAGACCATAAAATGTGACCAAAAAAAAGTTAAAATTATGTTGATAACATCTCTAGTAAAGACATAAAGACAAGAAGCCTTCAGCAGGAAAAGTGCATTCATAACTTCTTTCATGTTTCTCAGTTTTGTGAGGTTTTTTGCCCTTACTATTCTTTAAGGGCGAGCAGTGGAATAATTAGCATATTGTCTAAGCTAGCATGGTTTTGTTAGGTTATCTTTTTGTCTTCATACAAGAATTTACACACTTTTTCCCTCTAAAAAAAATTACATTTACAGAAAAATGCAGGTCAAAATAACTAACATTTTAGCATAAAAATAGGAAACACCATTGAAAGTACACTCAGATTTTAATTGCTCCTCGTTATTTTTTTAGTGTATTTGATGGAATAGTTTGCTTATCTGTGTATGTTCTTGTGCAGAGACATATGCAGAATGAAAGAAGCTCAAAACAAGTGATTCAGACATCACTCTGCCATTGTACCTAGCACCAGATTTTGCCTCAGTACACGCTAACTATAATTTGCTGTTGTTTCAGCTTCAGCAATACACCTTCTGGTGTCATTAAGACGTTTGAATTAGTGGAATTGATTTTAACTGGAAACAGTCAGTCCCACCAAAGCATGCAGTTGCTCTGCCTGTCCATCCCAAGGGTCACTCTGGCACAGGCAAGATGAGGGCTTAGATGGGCAAACAAAATTCCAGCAATGAGCTAAAATTCATGATTGCTTACAGCTGAAAAAGGCCACTGGAATCAAAGGACACTAATTTCAGTGACAGGGAAGAGAAGCCAGGCAAATTCAAAATAAGAAATAGCTTATTACCAGGTAAAGAACATCAGTCCAGCTATCTAGATCTCTGAGTAAACCAAATGAGGAAAGGAGGTTGAATAAAGGAGATAAAAGATAGGATTTTAGCATACAGAGCAATAAGCCAGGTCCTATATCTACAGTTTCATGTAGAACTGAAAGATGGGTGCTGAGTGTCTCCACTGTCTCAGAGAGCCGCAGGAAAGTGGTGCCACTTCTGTCTAACAGCATGCTCAAGGGGCTTCAGTTCACTCCACTTGTTGTGTAGCTGAAACTGCAGCCTCTTGTTGAAGCATTAATAAACCACAAATGTTTTTTTTGATCAAGGGGAAGACAGAAAGAGGCCGGAACTGGCACATACCCAAACTAAAGGAAGCTCAAGGGAAAACATGGTTTCATTTTCACTGCACCATATGGCAAGAAAGCATGCCTTCAGAACACCCTTTCTGGTAGCTAAATTAACTAGGACTGTGCCGTGATGGGATGCAATTTGACATTTAACTTCTTTTGCTATTTGTGGCTGTTAGTTTGGAATACATTGCCTCAGAATATCTCCTGCTCATTTATTTATTTGTATCTAGCTCTTCATTGAGAGATTGCCACATGCAAGAAAATAAGATGCATGAGTAATTGTCACTTCTGTATTCTTTTAAAATGAAATTCATTTTATTGTTCAGCATATCTGTCATCCTTATCTTCTCTCTAAGCTGTAGAAGTTCCAGCTGTAAGTACCGATTGTAAATCATGTGTATGAAGTCTGATACGCCCAGCATCTCAGAGTATGCATTTTCCACATCTTAGTGCATCCTGCAGTATTTGGCATATGAAACGTGCAGCAGAGAACTAATTTGCCTTTTATTGAATTGAGCCCTCAAAAAACAAAGTGAAGATCCATGATAAAAGAACCTTTAAAAATTCCATCAAAAAGCAAAGACTACACAATGAATAAATTCATCCCAATAAATTGTGCCTGCAGAGACCAAATCAAATTCACTATTTCTCAACGGCAGTAGTAAATTTTAATAGCCTGTTTATGTAACATTTTCTACCAATCCTCTTATCCATTTAAGGAAGACACTTGATACAGTGTCAGCATAGTATTAGGAAGAAAGGAAAACACACAACTGTACAGATCATCAAGATATGGCAGCCAGCTCCACTACCTCAGCTCTGTCTATTTACCTTTTCATTCTAATCTTTGTAAAGTTGCATCCCTACTTCTGTTGATTGAAAGCACAGTTCTCATTTGGGCAGGCAGCTGGCAAGAAAGGCATTATTCATGATGAAAGTGAAAACCATCACACTGGAATGGCTGGAGCTATGGTCAATGAAATACCAAATCTATGTAAAGTGAGCATTGACATCTGTATTCTAGCCATCTCTTCTGGACCCTGCCTTAGCATCTTGAGTTCACTAATAGGGATGGAATAATTTATGTAAAAGAAAAAAGGGCAGATTAGATGATCTAATAGTCATTTTGATCCTGTCCTATAACTTCCATTAGAAGTAGATGAGTATGCAACCAGGTGAGTTCACTGTTAGAAGCTATAGTTTCCTAGTTATCTAACAGGATTTAGCTGAAAAACTGAAGTGTGTATTTAAAGCATTGGCTCAACTCGATGATTGCAGAGATGCTTTTGCTTCAGACTGTGAAAGGTCCCCTTTGACACCAGCTGGATTGTTCTCTCAGAAAGTAAAGGATGAAAATCCTGAAAAATATTTGCCACTTAAATCCACATCTCTGAGCAAATCCACACCTGTAAGCAAAACCAACCAACCATATTCACAACCTAGAAGAGGGCGCAGATTCATATTAGGGAGCAGTGACATCTGAAAGGACTTGCAGAGCTGGCTAGTAGGATTCCAAGCCTGCTAGGTTGCCAGTGAAATCCACTTGCTATTTTTCAAGAGATGAAGTAAGAAAGGCAGATGTGGGCAAAATTACCTGAGAAAAGCTGCTTTTGGAGAGAAATCAGCTCTTCTCAGAGCAGAATATACAGCAAGTCAGTTTAGCCACAAATTGTCTGACAGTTCTGAGGTTATCAGCAGATAAGGAATTCTGGTGGGGACAAAAAGAATGGTTCATGGGCTTTCAGAATGTTAAAAGCAAACAAAATAAGCAAAATCACACACATAAAGCAAATTCGTTCCTCAGTAGTTGCTGACTGATTAAGAAACTCCCCTTGTACTGCAGGATGATGGATTGTGATATTAGTTTGTAAATAAATTTTCTAATCCCACTCTTCAATCAAGCTGAATTTGCATCTTCAAGCTCTATTTTTGCCCCATATTTCTCTGAAAATGAAGACTTCAAATTCCTGGTTAAGTATACAGTAGAATGAACTACAATTCAGTAAGAGAGCAATAAACCTTAGTGAGTGGGCACAAGGGTAGCACTCTTCATTGATGAGAGTTGAGTACTCTGGTTACTTTGAAAGGATTACAGTCTCAGTGTTTTTTGATCTGCAAGCAAAATAAAAGTCTACATTTCACTCACTACCAATACTCTGAGAAATCATCTCCTACTTTTAGGAAAAGAGAGACTGTTAAGAGCAAAGTATCTCTCAATGTATAAATCCAGAATCTTCAAGTAACATAAATCAAAGGAGAATCTGTCTCGGCAGAAAAATTGTAATGACTGTTTTGCAAATCTATGCTAAAGGTCAGTGTGAGTCAAAGACTGTAGCACAGCAATGCTCAAACCTCACAGAAAAAAGAATTTTAGACATCAGAAATCACTATATATGGATGGCAAGACCTTGGCAGCAACAATTTCTTATTTTCTACTTAACCTTACCAAAATGACAGTTGCAAAGAACCCAAAATCTAGTGATAGGAGCTAAAGATAAAATTAGCTTGGTTTTGGTTTTGCGGACTTCCTGATTCATTGTTTTTGAGTCTTGGAACATTGCACAATGTGATGCCCTCTGTGTACTAGGTTTTGCAGGGTTAAGCATTCACTCCTTTTGCACAGATTGCAACAGCCTGGATACCACACATGGAAATGCTGCTCTGAAGGGCAATACTCAGGGCCCAGATGAGAACCAAGGCCAGGTACCACTAATTCTAAAGAAAATGGTTTTGAATTATATCAGGATCTTTGGTTTTCTTTTATTCAGAAGAAGATTCGGCCTTTGTGTCAAAAAAAAAAAAAAAATCTATGAAAAGCCTTGGAATCAATAGTTTGAGGAGGCAGACCCTCTCTGTAGAAGGAAGATCAGGGAAAGAGAGTAGGGTTTTGCCCTATAACAAAGGGGGCACCTTGGCAAAAAGATAAAGATTAGCCCTGCACCAAAAAAAACTAAATCCAAACTCTAAATTCTGCTGCCAAATTATGTAGGAGGATTGAGTAATTTGTAGGCAAACAGATTTGTCTGGGAAGAAGATGATATTTTCTTGAAAAGTTTTTTCTTTGCTTGGTTCTCATTTTATTTGTTTGATGGACTTTGCAACCAAGCTAGGCAGGCCTGGACAGACCTATTTAGGGATCCTGCTGAGACAGCTGCTTGAGAGCCTAAATACGTAAAACAGTCTTGATGAGCCTGAGGAAAAATGGCTCTAAACCCCTTATAAGTGTGCAATATTCCCAATGGGATTCTCAGAAGTTGGTGGCCACTCCTCTGTAGGCTTTGTATCTTCCACGGACATTCTTTGTGACACCTTCTTTGCCTGTCTACCTATCTTTCACATCAAGGAACTTACATTTGCATCCTTCAGGCTATTAAACTAATTAAAATAGATACTCTCTGAGATGGAAAGGCTGCTGATCTGCCTTCTGTAAAGATGTCAAAAGAAAAATCACCTTTCTTTTGAGTCAGAATAAAATCAAATTATACACTAGGTAGATCAGATTAGAGAATATCCGTTTCTTAAAGTGCCTTACCTATTCTCTTTATATTCAGTCAAAGCAGGCAGATTCACCAAATGCTGTTTATATCTGCGAGCCTCACTCTTGCATGGGGATCAAATTCTGATCCAGTAAACGTTTAGCTCATCCCAACAATTATATGCATAATCTTCATCAGACTCCAAAGCAGAGGGTTTAGCAAAAAAAAGCAAGTAAACTGTGATGTGTGTATAAGTGCATTAACGCCTCCTGCTAAGTCTCGGTGATCCTCTTACAGGTACACAGGCTATGATAGATCCATAGTAGACGAGAAGCAATGCATAGCAGTTCATGCATAGCTCATCCTGATGGCGAAACGGAAACAGTGTTTCCTGATGAGATCAGGAAACTGGCTTAGCTGTTCAGATGCTGCCATGGAAGTCTATTGGCCATGAGTGGTGTGAAAGCTCAAGCTCAAAGGAGATCAGTGCTTCAGGTCTCATCCAGAAAGAAACTCGAGAAGGCACCTAGCCCTGTTTCCAGCCTGAAAGAAGTAGAAGCTACACCTCCACACTACGTGAGGACAGCTCGGTTTTCAGAGAGAGGTAGTATATTTTATCTGATCACCTGAGAGAGTCAGAAGCAGCAGGAGAGCTTTCAGCCTCACACACTGAGGTGAAGGGTACATATGACTTCATTGCTTTTTCAGACTATATCTCCTGATATTACAAAAGATAATGTCTCTCCCTGAAAACTGAACATATCCTATATCATTAAAGAGTCACCATTATAACAGCAGGAGTTCTGTGCACATCATAATTCTTACTATTCTATTACATGTGTGGGGCTACTGCTTTGGGATGTGTCATAGTCTGGTGGAAAAACTGAATGAGAAGTTATTCTCATGCCACTGGAAAGAGTAAAACCAAGAATTTAACAGAAAAAATAGCTTCTCCTTTCTCTTTCAACATGCAGCTTCACCCTCTCATGAAGCGAAAGTCTAGACAAGTATTGTATTGCCTCCTAGTTAAGAGGCAGCTCATAACCTCTCAGAGAACCTGTAAATTGAAATTTTCACAACTAAATCACAGTTGCATCACTTTTGCACGCAATCATTTACCACTTTCATCTTTGTCTGCCCCTGTCTCTCCATTTTTCTGCATTCACGCAGTTCTTTTAAAATTTCTGATTAGATTAGACTTTAAGTAACACATAGAATAGAAATAATACATATAGAATAATTGGGACACAATTCTTTTAGTTCCCTTAACTATTGTTTTCTTGCCATAGCTTCATAAGCTGCGTGTTTATTATTCTAACACACTAAGCATGTTTGTTTGGAGGCTGCTATTGTTATTGAGCTTTTTTGATTAATTCCTGAAAACTAAATATATTTTTTTATGTAAACATTTCTAAAAATACAATCTATGCCTAGGACCTGTTTTTTAAAGATTTTTCAGTCAAAATTAGTTCAAATGCATAATATTGAGAGGTAGCCATCTTTATTTGCCCCCTATGCATTTTTACATGTAAAAAATGTCACAGCTTTTAAACATAGTGTCTTTCTGGCGGAAGACATCTAACTTGGTAATACTTGCTAAAAAAAAACCTTTACTGCAGTGAAAACTTTCAGGAACACCAAACTTTTAACTCTCAGTCACCCAATTTGAACACCATTTGAAAATGCAGTGATGGTTCCATATTTTGTACTGAAGAAGATGTACTATCATAAATTTGCTGAATAAAGAAAATTATTTGCAGCAGCGTATATTTAATAAAGGTCAGACACCCGAAGCAGATGAGAGGTTTAGAATATTGGTACCTCTGACAGGGACAAATTAGTGAACAGTGAATGGTGTTTAAATATAATTTATCTGCTGCCTCTGAACACTGCCACATGATTATCAGCTCCACATCTGCTGGATGCTCACATATTTCTCAATTTATACATAAACAGTACTAACAACTGATGTTTGTATTTAAGTTTTTGATTTTTTTTTCTTTAAGATAGTAAAACCTGCAACTTTAATAATAGTGACATTCATAATAGAAACCTTTTTTCCTCTATAATGGGAAAAAAAGATTAAAAACGTAGGAAAAGAGAAGAAACTCAGCACATGAAGGACAAAAGATGGGAGAAAAAGATAAGTGTTAGAAATGTCATATTCTGAGAGTCATGAGAATCTGATATTAGCTAAGAGGTGAATGACATCGCCTCAAGACTATCTTCTTCATCAGCAATATCTTGCACGTTGCACGGACCTTGTTTTAAGAATGGGGAAAATCAGTTAACTATAAAATAAATTTGAGTGGTGAGGATGAATAATAAGTGTTTGATTATCTCAGCTACCACTTCATTTGAACTTATCTATCCTATGTGTGTATATCCTAACATCATAGGTATTGACAAGAACACTTCTCCTTAGTTGCTTACCTTAGTGTAAAATTTACTTGAATGCCAGTGCAAAATATGTTTGAATTCCTGAAAATGTGAGAAGGGAAACAGTTCAAAGCCATGTAATTGTAATAATGAGCTTCTAAACCAGTGAAAAATCTATACAATATGACTCATCAATCTGAATCCAACAGTCAAAAGTTAACCTTAGCTTTTAATAAGTGGCATTAGAGTAACTTATAGAACCTCTGCAATAGTATGGAATAGCACTAGGCTCCTGTGAAGGCTGAAGATCTACAGTATGTTATTAACCGTCATAGTAGCCTATTCCAACCCACCTTGAAGCTCAAAATCATCTCATAAAATAGCACTAGCATTTCTGCAGACAAACCAAGCAGACAACTCAGATGATAAACATTTTCACTGGAACAAAAACATTTTCTGCAAATAACTACATGTTCCTCAAAACAGTTTGTTCATTAGAAGGCAGAAAAATTGGAGCATTTTCTCTTGAAGAAGGTGTTGCATAAAATTCTATTTGAAGTCTTCTCTGTATCTTGCCTGCAGGGGGGAAGCTCATAGTGTGAAGGAATCCACATCAGATGTCCAGTGTCATGCAGCTTACACTTAAATAAACCAAGCCTTGGGACAATTTAAAACTACAGAGCAGCTGTTGTGATGGGAAAAAAGCTGAATTATTCTGACTGTAAAGCAGAAATATGTTAATCTGTCACAGAGAGTAGCTGAAAGAATATTTGATCCTTCCTGGTTTCTTTTGGAGCACCTTCATTCATTTGATATCAAGGTGCCAACTGTGATCACATCTATTAGCATGAGGAAAATTAACTCTCCAGAAACCCCAATACACAGACCAGCAGACTTGTCACTCTATTACTTCTTTTTAAAAAAGTTTTTCTCATGAAATATATGTTAATAGTAACCAACAGCAAGGGGCATTCTCCTTCTGTAAAAGCTGTGGTCAGATACTGTGGTCATAAAAACAGTGTTCTCTTGCAGCCTTAAAGTAAGAAAATATATTAATGAAGGAAAATCAAGTAGTCAGATGTAATGACTCAGTAGTCTTATTTTTGCGGCCAGATCCTTCATTTATAATGTGATTATGTATCAAAGCTCTTCAACTGCAGAGATACTTTCCAACTGCTTCTGTTTGCTGCCTTATTTGATTCAAAAGGTGCCCCATGCCATGGTCCCTGGGGCTGTAGCAAGCAGATCACTTCAGGGTCTGCCATGGACACAGCTCTTACGGTAGATCAAACACTGTGCTAGCCCCAAAGGGACAGAAAATGGGCAGCAGACATCGGGTATACAACCAGATAAACAGTCTTGCCTACAGAGCTGTATGGTGAGTGTATATGGTTTTGCATATGACTTTTCCATCTCCCTTTTCTACACCTGCTTTGCCACTATTTTAAATTCTGTATTGCACCAGTTTCACCTAACCTTAGGTCAACCCAAGTCACCAGAGTCTTTTGCATGGTCCTCCCGGTCTTCCTGCAGGACACAGAAGAGCAGAACAGCTGGTGGCAGTAAGTGAGCAAGAAAAGCACTGCCTGCTCTAGGCTGCCTACACACAGTGATGAGCAATGACCTTCAGGTTAAATTATCTTGAAGAATTAATAAAGGTCTTACTTAGATGAGCACTCATTACCTTTTATTATGCCACAATTTCCTTTTGTAGACCTACACTCTTTTCTCTCTGGCTCTGCAAAGCAAGTCAGACCTGCACTGGTTTAGATCTATCTTATGCACTTGAACTTTTTGAGGACTGTGCAACCTGGAAAGACACTTTTTTTTCTCCCTGCAGTAACTCAATTTATAAGCTCTGCTTTTTCTTTCCTATGAAAAGACTCTGTGTCATGAGTTAAAATTATTTTACCATTTTCTTTACATCAGTTTTATAAGAAAATAGGAGATAATCAAAAGCCCAAACTATCTTAGGGAAGCAATTTTAATACAAAAAAAAAATCCTTTTATCCATTTGTGACGAATTAATGCTACTTGAAAATCAGACTAAATCAAGTGTATCAGACTCTCGGTAAAGATCTGAAATCTGCCTTTACCATGCCTTTTCCTAACTTTTCTTAGGTATGTGCTTAACTTTGGCAGGCATGGATTCAATAGGAAATATTAACGGTTACATGTTTGTTGTAGTATTCTGAATTTGAATTCATATTTCCTTAAAACTGTTGTCGATTTCTTAAGTAACAAAGTACAACTTTCCACAGAAAACTGACCCTCTTTAAATATCCATAGTGCACCCTCATCTTGTAGCCCCTATGTGGCCTACTACCTCAACCATGAACTGCACAAAGTTAAAGGAGCTTTACCCCTAGGAGGTCATCTTTGAACTTTGCCCACTGAAGGCAAAATGCTACCCAACTCTTCACATGGGTGCTACAGAACTAGAAGAACATTTTCCTGGCTTACGTTAGACTTCATCTAGCTTAGCTTAGAAGTTTAAAATGAAGTCATTCACATTATGGGGTCAAATATTTGATATTCATTTGATAAAACACAGGTAATTATTTTAGTATGAGAAGTATCACCTTCCTGAGTTTCCTTCTCCTCTTTACTGACTGTTAAAGGGCCTAGGAGAAATAGCTCAAATTCAGTAGTCTTCTAGACATCAAAAATTAAACAAAATGGATCCCACTCCTACTCATTACATTCTTTTGAAGCTGTAGAGCAAACCCACACAAGTTTCACCAAGGTTTCATCCTTTCTACACTGGAATTTAGGACATTACAATACGCAAGAGCAAAGAAACATCTCAAGGGGCTCCCTCACTACTGCTATACACAACAGAGAAAAAAAAATAATTTGAAATTTCAGGAGCACACATCTTAAATTTCTTTTTTGCCTGTTCTGTGCGATGTTCATAAATGGACAGGCTACTTCAGGAAACCAACACACACTCATTTTCCTCAAGATTTTATAAAATAAGAGGAAAATCACAACTTCCGAGCACTTTGGTGTTTAAGTTCTCTGCAATCTCTTATGCAATACCTGATATGTTTGACTTTTATAATCCACATAGGCTTGTTTGGAGCCATTTTTTAAAACACTTTGATGTCATTGTTAAGCTTTGAGATTTTGATATCACACAAAAGAAAAAAAAAGAAATATTATATACCCCATGAGAGCAAAATAAGTATTTACATGCTTACTCAAAATTTATTATTTAATATTCTAATGCACATGTAAATCTGAAGCACCAAGCTAGTGACATGAAAACCATGACAATGGCCTCATTATACCACTTTTCTGTTGAACACAGGCATCAAAAGGCTTTGAATAATTAATAAAACTATAGATAAAGATTGTTTTATAGAGGTAGACCAGAATAATGATTATTTGTTATTTTAGGAAAAAAGCTTTAAGAAAAATTAAGTTCTTTTCTGAAGAAAGTGACAATAGTACTGTCAGCTACAGTACTAACTTCAATGCAGGTGATACAGTATAAGCAGGAATGCAGAAGCCACTCCAGCAACACTGATAATCTGTCCCAGCAATGTTTCAGATAAAATATTTCTGAGATTAACAAGATACTTCTGATAAAATTTCTGAGATTAACGGAGATTAACACATTCACCAGATCAGTGTTATCCTTGGCCTGAGCATGTGACAGTAAAGGCATAGTTTTATATATCTACAACCAAAGCATACCGATTATGGTCTGAGTTTAATTTTCCTGTAATGACTAACTGAGGGAAATGTGATAAAAGAATTCTGTTGCAACAGAGTTCTTAAAATGTTAAATTTTCAGTTTGAAGATGATACTGAAGTTGTGATATCATCAAAACAGAGCTGAAGCCAATTACTGATTTACTTATTTATTTGCAGCAAACTGTAAATTTCTTGACCTGCCATATGAATTCTTATTTTAATGGTGCTGCTACCTGCCCAGATCCTATTCAAAAGAGATAATTTTCTGTCCATCTCAATGTGTCAAATGCTGCGCTGTGAAACACAAACACACATTTCCTCCTTTGCACCTGTCTCTCTTTCCACCTAGAAATTACACTAATGCAGTATCCAAAGGAGTTTATGAGAGGAGTCTGAGTGTTTACCTGGTTGGTCAGCAAAGTAGCAGGAGCTTTGTCCACATTGCCACGTTCAGAAAATCATAAGTAAATGTCCACTGCATAAATATAGATACGCTCCAAAGCGCATATGCATAAAATCTTCCCTTCCTGGGATCCCTGCCTATGCACTGAGGAGACAATGTGCATTTGGATGTGGCACATCTGATACATTTTTTTTTTGTGTGTCAGACTTTCTGCACATACCAAGGTCAACTAAATGGCACATGCAGAGTTACTGTTATCTCAGATAAAACAGACTCAGTCTTCAAAGGACTAGCATATGCTCTTGTATTTATGGCACCTACATATTTTCTGTTCTCTAAATGCTAAAATGGACCCCAGCATAATTTTAGACTGTTTACAGTTATAGAATGAATCATGCTGCTTATAATTGCTAAGGATCTCATCCCTTCAGTTCCAGAAGGGCAAGAAAGGACCAAGGGCTTTTTTTCTCTAGGACGTCCATCCAGTATCTTTAGAGTCCGGTTCTGGTGATAATATCTGCTGCGGAGCTGGTGAAGGTACAAGGCAAAATCCCTTCTTAAAGATTAAGCTCCAAAATGAGCATTTTGTAATTTTAACTAAGTAAGTTGATTTTGTAATTTTAAGTTCATCTTCACTAAATATCAGATAAAGAAAATGAATGGAAATATGAGTTTGCATAAGACACATACAATGCAAGGAAGCTTGTGAATTAAGAGGAAGAAGCCAGAAACTATAGTCCAAAAGAGAATGCTATTTTTAAGAAAATTAAAAAAAATAAACAATTTGGATAACATTGTATCTTTAGTGTTGCTGCCCCTCATCAGAGTGACACTATTAAATAATGTCTACATATTGTCTATAGGAAAATATCATTCTATAAGGTTTGAATTGTTAGTAAGGATGATTAAAAGAAAGGAGATGCAAGCATCTTTGTACCCTTACTGAAGACAATGAAGGTGCATTCAACTTTCAACTCAGGCTCTCCTGGATTTTGGATGAAATAAAAAAAAAACATCACTTGAGTAAATTGACTTGGTCATATCACTTTTATCTCTGGTATTCAAACCCTACCAGTACTAGGCGCTGAAGTACATGTGCCATGATTGAAAATTAAGTATGCAGGTTCTAGATACTTAAAGTATACTTGACAGTGGAAGATAAGCACCACTGACTGCTCCAAAAATTAAACTGAAAAGATTTATTCGAAAAAGCTAATATTCAGAATGTAGGTAAAATGGCTGCACATATTTCAGTGGATTTGAGCTTTTTTATGCAATAAAGGTGTTCACTGATACTGCATTTTAACTTAGTAAAGTCAAAGATTGTGTCTTTCAGGTTTTTTGATGACTGAGTCTTTTCTCACACTTTTAAAACACCTTCTTTAGCAGCTGGTGAATGCCTTTCCTTAGCACTTGAGTGTGACTACCTTTGAATCATCAGATTAAATTAGTGGCACCATGTTACCTAAAGAGCAATGTTAAATCACATGAGGAGGACAACAGGAAGCACAAAGTGGTTTAGTATGAAAACGGATTAGATGCATTTATTATACAACTGCTTCTTCTCCAGAGTAAGGCACTGCTCTACAAGTATTTGAAGACTACTAAAACCATTTGGGAGGAAAGAGGTATTTTAACACACAGTTGGAGAAAAAAAATAAATCTAGATATTAGTATTAAATCAGCAAGAAGCACATTTATGCATATTTCCAGAAAAAGCATCCTGCATTCAACCATAGAATAATCTAGCAAATGAAGGAATACAAATCTCATTTTCTGGGTGTTTTAAACAGAAGTCAGTATTATTTCAATAATACAGTAATAATACAGCAATTTCCTACTGAAATGCAGGCAATGACCTTGTGTTTCTAGAAGGCAAGCATGATAGATCCTCCTACACTTGCAGCTGCAGTAACACTACTCTCTATGATGGGGCTGTCTTCTACTAGTGTTGTGTGACCAAGGTGGAAATACCAGAGATTATTACAAGTCATACTTTTCTCCCCTTTACACTCCTTCCAATGATACTGATGCCCAAAACAGTATTTATTGATTTCTTCTTTTCCACCCCCACTTGGGGATATATTAACACACAGCTTTTGTAAAGAGAGAAAAGAGCCTTTACTTACAGTCTTGCTCTGGCTTGCACATCAACACAGCAAAAGATAGCACAATGCTTCATCAAAGAAGGTAATGGTCTACTTTAATATTCATTCCAAGAGCAAAACATGCCATTTTACAATCTTTTTATTAAAAATGCAATTATTGTTGCACAGATAGCTTACATACAGTCCCCCATAATGGTATGATATGCAAGGCAGTCAGATGAGTGATCAAGATTGTTACTTGTCTTCCAATGTCTTGTCAGCCAACTAAAAATTGCAAAACGTGATCAAATATCTGCTTCAAACCTCATGTATGTCCCAGTTGTCTCAGAAGATAAAAAATGATGTGGTAGCCATTTGACATTCTACTTGAAAAAGCACCAATCTTTTAGCAGTTTCAATAATTGAGATTAATGGGACAAATTTTAATATTTATTAATAGCTGCTTTGTTCAAAACTGTAATCTTAGTGTTATTTGCAGGCTACAGAAGAAGTAAAGGCTATTAGAACGTTATTTATTTTTTTCATTTTTTTTCCCTGCATGTCCAAAGTGTTTTTGTATAAAGAACATGAAGTTCAATGTACTTATTCCATAACTGCAAAATTAAAACTATCCACTTTATGCTGGGTAATCTTGAAGCAAGCATTTTTACCTGCTATACTACTTTATTCATATCGAGTTTAATAGCTCAAAAATATTGCACTAGCTCTCTCGTGGTGCTTTGGAGTGCGTGAATAAATATGTGCACTGCTCAGCTACAAAACAAAAGCGACAACTTGGCTGTTGGACTCATCGCATATGGTCAGGCAGAGCAGATGTGCTGTGCACTGAAGTTACAAATCCAGCAGGAATTTTCCTATGCTTGGGATGCAGAACCAAGAAGAAGCTAAGCTTGCAAGTGCACCAAGATAGGACTGCTGGTGCCCCTGGCTGCAACAACTTGCTTACTGAACTTGGACGTAGTGTGAAACTTTCAGCTTGCGTTGTGATTTCCAGTCATGTTTTCCTAAGTTATTTTTCCAAGAGTATTTTAGACCATTCACTGCAACAGAATTACTCTGTTGATTGTTTAACCAGCATTGTTGATTGGCTGTTTTGTTTGATGAAACTCCCTTGTTTCACCACCAGGTTTTTAATCTTTTAAAATATCCTCTAAGATGATGAAAATCATGGGAAGAACAATTTGAGAAATGCTTTCTGAACATACTGTTAGGTGTTTTCCCAAAATCATTTTATTTCCAAACTGTGTTTCTACTCTTTTGAATGTCTCCTGTCAAGCCATTATGAAATTATAATTATAAATCTCTTGTCTCTCATCTTTCTCCCTGCCACATACACATAACCATCTCATACACATAGAGCTGTATAACCCAGCCAGTCTTCACTGATTACTCTACAAGACTGACCTTTGAAAAGCTAATAGATCCTGCTCATTTTAAATTTTGGTTTTACCAACATACGTTTTTGGCACAAAATGAATATTATTTTTCTAAATATGTGAAGTCATTGAGGTATCATAGAAAATACAAAAGGACCTTAAGAGGCTAAAACATCCTGAGAGGAAAGAAAAGTCAAAATAATTTCAGAAAATGCGGAGAAAAATAGAAGGCCTGGTGGAAAATAACCTAACAGAAGTTTCAACAATACACTGCTGACACTTTCTACTTAACCAGTGCCTTTCATGGAAGAAGCTCATGTGCTTAACCAGATGTTGTGAATAACGATTCCATTCTAATACATGAGATAACCAATATCTCAAACTTTCATGTGATTTGGTTAAGACAAAACACAGAGTGCAGAAAAACGGAGGCAGAGGAAGAAGGCAGGCTCTCTGTGGTGTTACATGCCTGGTCACAGGTTGAAGGCAAACGTCAGACCAAGGACAAAAACCACTGTATCTGTGGTGAGATTCTTCCACCTATGTCTCTCAAAATCATTCCCAATCTTAATCAAACAGCTATTTTATTTTCTTTGTTATTTCTTTTTTCTGGGTTTCGGTCAGTTTGTAACAGAGTCTGTTCCTATGCAATGGAATAAAAGCAGAAATCTCTCATTACCACCTTAATGCCGATTTCTGCTCTCTGCATTTACATTCCCCAGGGTCCAAAGAAGAAAACCAGTGATGCAAACAAACACACCTTCAACCTCCCCGGAGATGACAAGAAACCTGTGCACTTAAACTATAAAAGTTTTTGATTCTACTCTCTTATTGTATTTGCTTAGAAAAAAAAAACACAAAAGCCCACATCTTTTGAAATATCTGAAATATTTTTGTTCTTTTTTGTTTGGTTGGGTTTGGGTTTGTGTGGGATTTTTTTGGCAGTGTTGGTGTTTTGTTATTGATGATTGGTTTGGTTTTGTTGATTTTTTATTTTGTGGTGATTTTTTGCGAGAGGGTTATGTTTTCTTTATAGATTCACCCCTTTTCTTCTTTCTGGGCTTTTTCTGCCATGGCTTCTACACACCCCTCCATTTAAAGAGAATCTAAGTAGGTATAAATATTATGTATATAAAAGGCCTTCAATAAGACAGAGAATAAGCATACACTTAAAATTTTGCTGAACCAATAATCAGTCCAGGCTATGTGGACAAGCAACCTGAATTCTCTATGGGCTACATGTTTACTTAGGCTGTGGCTAATGAAGTCAGAGCTCCATTTTAGGAAGCACTGAACTCTGGTGCATGGAAAAAAGAGGTCTTACTTGCTGCTTCCCTCATTTGTTAATAATTATTATCATTCCAAGCAAGTTCCCAATTAGAGTAAGATAAATGTTCATCCTTTCCCATCATAGTTTCCTAAATGAGAATCTCTGAGCTTAAATAAACATCAGTATTTAGTTTCATTTAAATACAGAAGAGATCCATTGCTTGCTTTTAAAAATATTCCTACAGTTACCATACAAGTAAGTCATATCTGATCTTTATCTGGCTGCTACATTCATCTAGAACAGCGAAAAAAAAAAAGGAAAATATCTCTATTCCTTGGGTTCTTGTTTTATCTGGTTTTTTTAACAGGCAGATTGTGGAGAGCTGCAAAACTGATTATATAACTCACAGAAAGATCCATTCTTTCCTTACTCATCAGTAACACTATTAAGTGAGCAGCTGCAATCCACACACCCTTTTTTTGCTTTTATCATGAAAACAGAATGAAATTTATCAGTTATCAAATACAATGCCTTCTCTGTATGAATAAATTATCTTGTGGTTATAACTTACAAAATGTTCCCATCTCTATTCATACCAAATGCATCAAGTCATTTGGATGACAGAAAGCTACAGAAATTGCCTGAACTGTCAGGAAGCTGCACCAACTTATCGTGTAAGAGCTATTCCAAGTTTCACTAACTCAAAACAGTATCAAAGAGGGGAAAAAGAGAAAACTCTCCAGACTATTGGTCCAGCATATTTCAGAGTAATTCATTATTAAAGAAATCATGCTGATTCTTTCTAAGGAATCAATGATTTACATTTTAGTGACAATTGACAGTGAAGTCGTGAACCTTTCTCTCGAACAAATCTCCCCTCCCAAAAAGCACTGTCTGAAATTTTGTAAGTATCAGTATCTTTATTTTAATGCAAATGAATTTACCATTACAAATATCTTCTTATGTTTCTCACTCAGATAATGTTATTCTCCACGAAATGAGGTAATGCCTGAACCATTAAAGTCACACCTGATTTCAAAATTGCTTTTGCTGGACTCTGACAAGCAGCACTCCAGCTGACAGGAGCTCCACAGATGAGGGAATACTGATAGAGCTGGAAACTTGAAGAGGACTCCAACCTGATTTTGTGATTCTGCAGGTGGAATCTGGTCAAAGTGAAAAGATAAACATTTACGTAAAGGTAAAGAATGTCTCAATCTATTAAAAAAAAAAATAAAACTTTTTTTCCCCTGTCCATTTTAGTAATTAAAAAGCCAGTTCAATTTTTAAGTTTTTACAAAAAAAAACATGAGTTTTTTCAAAACCTTTTTTTATAAAATAAAATTGTAGCTTCTTAAATCAGTAAAAGAAGGTTAAAAATAAACTGGGTTTTGGTTTGTTTTTGCTTTCTTGTTTCTTTTTTCTTTTTCTTCTGGAGACAGCAACTTCTCCCTTAACTGCAAGAACTTCAAGCAGTTTTCACTTGAGCTGAGTCAACACAGATTGAGCTGAAGCATCTGGTCCTATGAAAGCTGCTTTAAGAGTTTGCAGAATTTTAAATCCTATTTCAGGAGCATCGTGGTGACACTGTAATTATCACACTGCACTACTAAACAGGCTCAAGCTCCATTTTAAACACACAGAGCTTGTATTCCAGCATAGCCCAAGAACAGTAAACTGGGCCTGGCTGGTGGCCGAACTGGTCCAGTAATTCTACAGCTGTATCCTCAGATCTCTTCAGAGGAAGACAAAAGAAACCCTAAAATAGGCAATTATGAAGTTACCAGGTTTTGGGAAAAAAAAAAAAAAAAAAAAAAAGAATCTTCCTAATCCCCCAGTAATATTACTATTTGGGTTATATCTCAGTGTTGAGATGCTGAATTTTTCAGAGTTCCAGAAGTAGATCCTCAGCTCGTAGGCTGGTGTCACAGCACTGAAGGCAATCCAATGACCATGGTTGAGGAGCCATTCCAATAACTGGTGTTTCTTTTTAATCCCTGTTGTGTGACTAATGTTTTATACCCCATATAAGCCTTTTAACCCTAACTCTCTTCTTCACTAATATCCACTTGCATTGTAAAGCTACAGGCATTTCTTGCAGTAAAGATATTTAATCTGTTTCATCCCACTGTACTTTAGTTTACCTTCTCCAACATCTCTAAGAAATCAGAGATTCAATTTACCTTTTACAACCCTTTGTTTTCTTTACTATCCATCTCTTTCCAAAGCTGAGTGGTCATAGTCTTTCAAATCTTTTTTTCCTTTCTTCTACTATTCCAGTTTGTTTAAAAATGTTTTATCATTGATCTTTGACATATATTTAACAGTGGAAGAAAAAAATAAACCAATAGCAGAATAATATTAATCAACAGAGAGCACCAAATCCCCCAGATTGTTCCCAGAAAAAAAAAATAAAAAAATAAAAGGTTTTACTGATTCACCTCACATGCAAGAAGGTCCCACATGCCTCCTCTTTAGGCTGCACATAAGGAATTTGGCACTGAAAGGGTAGTGCTACCATGGAGGAAGTACGGGACCTTTGTAGACCTAAACTGAAGGTTCTGGTGACTGAAAAGCAAGTTCCAACCTTGTTGAATTCATTCTTCACCAACCACAGTCTTTGCATGTTACTCATGAATGCCAAAATAGAAATACCGGCAAAATGTGTTAAAGTTGGAAGAATTGCGCTCCAATGCCTTTGACCTTGTGATCCATGACATTTATCACTAGTAATCATATTATAAAATATGCTCATAATTTACATTAAATGCCTATAATTTCCTAAGTAACATCTCGAAGCAGACAGCATTATCTTTTTGACATGAACTTACAACGTGACCTCCATCCTCTTAATGTTGTCCCTAGGAGTTTTCTAAGAAAGTCAGCAGACAACATAGAGCTGATAGCAGAAGGAACAGTATGTGACCTTTGCATTGTTATTAATAAACAAGCAACATGCTGCCATTTTCTTAGCATAGCACACTGAAAAAAAAAAGACCTTTATGTGTCATACATTGCCCTTTCCAAAGCCAGGGTCTTTGTTCCTTCCTTCTTCACTCCTTTTCAAGAAGGTGACTTACATCTGTTTAATTCCATCTCAAATCAATATAATTCTACCTTAGTTTGTTCCAGGGAATGACCAAAAATATGTGTGGCTGTGCTGCTGTTGCACCGGTTATTGTAAAATTCTTTGATTTGTCAAGAACAACTCATTTTTTCCTTTTACTCTAACATTTTTCTTAAGTGATGCTCTCCTCAGTAATCATGCAATTAACTTAAAGAGTGTTTCTCCTGCATCAACCTTAACCCTATCCCCTTTGATCAGACATTATCTAAACCAAAAACAAGACACCTGAAAATCCTTCCAGAGGATCACAGACAACATACAAAATAGTGCCTTGCAAAATGACAAACAAAACTATAATGGTTCAGGTCTTCCCATGTATAGATGACTCAACTAACAGTGGGGAGGTAAAGTGAGGCATTGTCTGGACCTCTGCTACTCTAATATATGTCTTTTTTATGAGCAAACTGGAATACATCACTCTGATAGTGGAAAAGCAAGATGGAAAACTCCCTTTATTTCCTACCATTCATTGAAGTTGCAGACATAGGACCTTAGAAAATGAGGCTCTGTAATGCCAAACCATGTGAAAGAAAAGCTTTTCTATTAAATGTCTTCATTTGTTTTCTAATGGATAGGAGGAGTTAAAAAGTTGAATTACATTGGCCAGAGTGGTTACTGGCATCATTAGAAATATTCAACACTTGACCCTGAGTAACCCCATTTAGTTGGGCCCACACTGAGCAGAAGCTAAACTAGGTGAACTCCAGAAATCTTTTCCAACCTAAATTGCCCCATGATTCTGTAATACATACCTTAAATTCTTCATTTTGGGTATATTGAATGGCAAGGTAGGTTTTTTATCAAATCTGCTGCAAGTTTTCTTCCTAGAGGGAAGCAGGTATCAGTGATCTACATATAGTGCTTATAGAAGAGAAGAGAAGGCCCCAGATCAAAGGCACATGATTTATAGACCATCCAAGGCTACTGTCAAAATGTTTTTTGTTTCTTGAGCACACCTCTTACTTAAGGAAAAATGGGAGATGCATAAATTTATCACAAGCCATAATGACATGTGCTCTTGGAAAAGCTACCCATTGTTTTCAGATTTTGGCAATCATAATTTTTCTTAAATTTCAGAATACCATCTTCTTATTGGCCATAGAACTTCTTTTGTATTTCCCATTGGAAGCAGCTAAGCAGCTGACCACTTTTCATGTTGTATTAACTTAATTCAAATTTCATGGAATCAAGGCACCAAATAAAATTACTCGATTTTAATGTGACCAGTCCTGTCTAAACATTAATTGGTGACAGATAGACAGTAGTTACAAAAGCTGTTGCAACATGAGCCTGCCTGCATAACAAAATCCAAATAGTATGAGCTGTCATTAATCACTTTTCATACAAGTGGCAATGTCACTTAGACACAGGCTACATTCCTGGCAAATGCTATCACTATGGAGCTTTAAAAAGTGGAGTGAAGAGGCTTTTAGTCAAGCAAATACCACCCCCTAAATCTGTCTATAACAAGGGCTGATTTTCTCCTCTGTGTTTCTCATCAAAGCGAACATTAGTGGGAAGAAATTACAGTGCTGTGCAGATGCTTCCACCCTACCAAAATGAAGGCATTTAGGGAACAAAATGAAAAAAAAAAAAAAAAAATACAAGTTGCCTACTAAGGCACTTGTTTCCCTCTAACAGTTGGGTAAAAGATGGAAAAATAATTATATAACTGAGAATCCACCAAATAAGAACAGGTATATCCTCAGTCTGATACTCTAATGAAGACCTTAAAAAAAGTGCATGTATGCACGTCTCTGTTTCTACAAGTTCAGTGTTGTGCTTTTAATTAGATTCTTTGTGATAACACAGTCAAAACTGATTTAAATAATTTTAGACAAAAAGCTTCCTGGATATGAGTGTTGTAGTTTAAAGTGATGAATAGATTCATTTACCCAGCTGATAAACGTGAAAGGAGCCTAGATGGGCTTGTTTTTCCTAGAAATGACTGCTGAAAAATGGTTATCTGACAAGTCCTTTATCAACTTTTTATGATATGAAATCTCAAAGATGACTTATTAAATACGGATATGTTTAAGGAGTGAGGTCAGAGAAAATGATAAAGCTTATACAGCTCTGTCAATGAGCGTATAGGAAAATGTTACTCTAAAAACCATGTAAGATGTATCAAACAAGATGAAAAGGCAATAAATATGCTGAATTTAATAAAGTATGCTTCTTTCAGGCCAAAAAAAAAAAAAAGAAAAACCAAACACTGCTATGATTTCTAGGCTGTCTTTTCAGTTACGAATGTTGGTAGACAGATCAGCCAAAAATACAGAGGCTTATCAAGTCTTGGGAAAAAAACAAACAAACAAACAAAAAAAATATTAGGAACCATAAATTCACTTAGAATGTTCTTTAAAATTCCCTTCTGGATTCTTCAGTCAAAATTCTAATTTGAGGCAAAAACTTTGATTTCAATAAATCGAATCAGGTTTATTTTATGGGGTTTGTGCAGAATGTCTCCTAGTAGATTTGTGTTCCCAAAACAGAGTGTAGGATATGCACTGAGGTTAGTGACATTCAAAAGGAATAGGGGAACAACAGAAAGGGAAGCAGGCTATAGGCAGAGTGTATAAGAGGGAAATACCTGTGGTACTTCTATCAACTTTAACTAATTTTAAAACTATGGCAAAGCATCCATTTTTATAACAGGATACTGGCCCAGCAGAAAAACCCAAACCAAACCAAATCACAGCAAACCAAAAACCTAACTAAAGAGAATTTATTCACAGCACTAGCTATGAAGACAGCATGCAAACACTTTGCTCAGCATGGACAAAGGTAAACCAATCCCTTGCCTGTGCCTTAAGCAGTGTCTGGTAACTCAAAGAGAATTGCTATTTAAAAGAAATACTAAACCAAGTAATTTGGTTATAACTTAAGCATGATTTCCAGAAAGATAATATTTCTAGATTTGAAGACATAAGGATAGAGAATACAGTTCTCAATAATTTGCTCCAGTGACTATTTGCTCAAGTGGCTATCAGTCAGTTACTTTCACCATCCAAAAGCTGATGCTTAGTTTCTAATTTGAGTTTGTAAAGTTCCAGCTACCAGACATTAGTTTCTGTCATCCCTTCTCTGGCTAAAGCAAAGAACTTAATTTCTGACATTTTCTTTTAGCTCTTGTAGACTATAACCAAGGGACATTACAGAAGCTTGAGCTTCCCAAGTCTCTTTCTAAAAGGTTATCTTCTACAACCTTAAATTCTTTTTCTGTGTTTTTCTTAAGGAAAGAGTGGCATCAGAACTGCACACACACTGCTATGGTAATAGCTATCAGACCTATTCTGATTCATTGACAACAGTTACACTATCATGCTCAAAGACTGAATGCAGTCTTTCTGAAAAAATCTCATCCTGATACCCATGTTGAGGTGCTCACCCACCATAATTCCCAAGTCTTGCTGAAAGTTGCTGCTTTCCTACACTCAGACTTCCTTCTTGTAAACGTGATCTCCATCTGTCATCCCAGTATGCAATTACTCGAGGAGACAGACCTTCCCAAACAGTCCAAGTCATGCTCTGTAAACACTCTTCCTAGAAGGTGCAGTTCCCCAGTAATGATATAATTTTGTTTGTTTTAAATCAGTAATGATTTTTAAATTTCATCTTGGCAGTTTATGAAAAAAAAGCAAGCAACTTCTTAGGTCTTAAAAGCTCCAAAACCAGAATGGCATACAGAAATAAATCAATAGTTTTATGAAACTGGATTTTATCCGCAGTTTTCTTTCAGTCTTTCAATCTCATTTGTAATCCCTTCAAATGAAATTAAAGTTGCATTGTGGTTTAAGCCCAGCCAGCAACACAAAACCACACAGCCGCTCTCTCACTCCCCCGCCTCCTTTCCTCCCCCTGCTCCCAGAGGGATGGGTAGGAGAATTGAAAGAATATAACTCCCACGGATTGAGATAAAACCAGTCCAGTAACTAAGGTATAACACAAACCACTACTGCTACTACCAATAATAAAAATGAACAGGGAAATAACAAGGGAAGAGAATACAATTGCTCACCACCCACAGACCGATACCCAGCCCGACCCCAGCAGTGACCTAGCCCTTCCAGATAACTGCCGCCACTTTATGTATCAGGCATGACACACTGTGGTATGGAATACCTCTTTGGTCAGTTTGGGTCAGGTGTCCTATCTCTGCTTCCTTTCGGCTTCCCCTCCTCCCTGGCAGAGCATGAGACTCTGAAAGTCTTTGGTCAGAGTAAACATTACTAAGGGGTAACTGAAAACATCGGTGTTATCAGCGCTGTTCCCAGGCCGAAAGTCAAAAACACAGCACTACACCAACTGCTAAGGAGAAAAATGACTGCTGCTGCTGAACACAGGACAAGTTGTTTGATGAAATTATTTTTCCATAAAACTATGTTGACTGACATTAATTTACTTCCTACCCTTTAAGATACAAATAATTACATTCAGCATCAACTTTTCAGTTATTTTGCTCAGAATTGATGTCAATTTGTGGTTATCCCTATCAGACAAGCTATCTTTCTCTAATGCTGGAGCAATGTTGCTCAGTGATGGTTCTCTCACATAGTAATATTTTTCTGATATTTTTTAAAAATTAGCACTAGGGTGGCAGATATCTTCCCAATCACCTACTTACAAGTTTTGCTGATTTAAAATTGCTTATCCCTAGCAGATATTAACATACTAATTGTTTATGAACCAGGATCAGAATGACTAAATTATTCTCATGCAATAAGAATACATTATGTTATTATTTTCCAAATACAGAAAATAAATATTTCTTGGACAGTTTTATTTCTCCTGAGTCATACTAACAATTTTTTTATTTTCCATTCCGTATTGGACTGACACCTTTGCCAACATTTCTTTTGTTCTTAATCTATTAAAAAGGCAAATAAAAGATCCTATTGCTGCTAGTTCTGTCAGGTGTAGACTTTTCCTGACAACTTCTTATTCTGCTTTTACTTATAATGAGCATATTTAGGTTATAATACTTAGTGCTTGGTCCCCAAAAGGCCAATACTTTTAAGTACTATGGTGAATTCATCTTTATCTGTTATGTAAATGAGGAAAAGACTGAGGAAATTAATGCCTTCTTTGTCTTGGTCTGTAAAAAGAAGACAAGTTTTTATGCAGGTACCCATCCCCTGAGCTGGAAGATAGGGATGGGGAGCAGGTTTAAGCCCACATAAGCCAAGGGAAAATGGTCAACTACCTGTTATATCACTTAGACACAGACAGATCTATGTGGCTTGATGGGATCTGCCTAAGGGTACTGAGGAAGCTGGCAGAAGTACTTATTGAGCCACATTCCAACATGTATCAGCAGTCCTGGGAGGTCCCAACTGACTAAAGGATAGGACGTATGATGCCCATCTACAAGAAGTGCCCAAAGCAGGATCTGAGGAACTCTAGGCCTGTCAGTCTGTGATCAATGCAGGGGAAGGTTATGGAGCAGATTATCTTGAGTGCCGTCACACAGCATGTATAGGACAACCAGGTGATCAGGCTCAGTCAGCATGGGTTTATGAGAGGCAGGTCCTGCTTGACTAGCCCTATTTTCTTCTATGACAAGGTGTTCCACTTAGTGTATGAGTGTAAGACTGTGGACGCTGTCTACTATGCTTTATTAAAACTTTTGACACCATTTCTCATAGTATTCCCCTGGAGAAATGGGGTGCTCATGGCTTGGATGGGTGTACTCTTCACTGGGTAAAAATTTGGCTGCACGGCTAGGCCCAAAGAGTGGTGAAGAATGGAGTTAAATCCAGTTGATGGCCAATCACAAGAGACGTTCCCCAGGGCTCGGTACTGAGGCCAGTTCTATTTAAAGCATTTATTGATTGTATAGATGAGGGATCGAATGCAGCCTCAATAAATTCACAGATGACACCACACTGGGAAGGAATGTTGATCTGCTTGAGGGTAGAAAGGCTTTACAGAGGGACTGGGACAGGCTGGATCAACTGGCAAAGGCCAGCAACATGAAGTACAACAAGGCAAAGTGCCAAGTCCTGCACTTGGGTCACAACAGCCCCATGCAAGGCTACAGGGTTGGGGAAGAGTGGCCAGAAAGCTGCCCGATGGAAAAGGACCTGGATGTTGGCTGACAGGTGCTGAATATGAACAGACAGCATGCCTAGGTGGCCACGAAAATCAATAGTGCCCTATCTTGTATGAAAAATAGTGCAGCCAGCAGGACTAAGGATGTGATTTTTTTCCTGTACTCAGCATTGGTGAGGCCACATCTCAAATCCTGTGTGCAGTTTTGGACCCTTCACTACAGGAAAGACACTGAGTTGCTGAAGAATATCCAAAGAAGAGCAATGAAAATGATGAAAAGTCTAAACACAAGACTTACGAGGAGCAGATGAAGGAATTGTATTTATTTAGCCTGGAGAAAAGGAGTCTCAGGGGGGACCTTATTGCTCTCTATAACTACATGAAAGGAGTTTGTAGTGATGTGGGTATTGGTCTCTTCTCCCAAGTAGCAAGTGACAGAACAAGAGGAAATGGTCTCAAGTTACACCATAGAAGTTTAGGTTGGGTGTTAGGAAAAAGTTCTTCACCAAAGGGTTATTAAATATTAATAGGCCAATTAACAGGCTTCCAAGGGAAGTGGTGGAATCACCATCTCAGGAAGCATTTAAAAGACATGGCGATGTAATGCCTGGTTAACATAGTTTGGTGGTGGACTTGGCATTAAGTTTATGGTTGGACTTGATGGTCTTAAAGGTCTTTTCCAACCTAAATGACTCTATGATTCTATTGGAATTTACTTTGTTCCAGAGGCAATATTCTCCAGCTCGGACATTACTTTCTATCTTTTTTAAAAAAATTAATGTATTATTACGTGCCTTCCAAATTCAGTATCTCTTTCCTCACATTGCACACAATTCTGCATCCAGATAAGGATAGGGGGGGAAACATAATGTCTACTGAAATATGACAGCAGAACATCTGATGTGAAACCTGAAAAGTATCACACTGTGAGACAGCGGGGGTTTTATCCAAATAGTTGCAGCATCCATAATAAAAAAAAAAATATAAATGTCAGCAAGTAACAGGAGAATCTGAGAAACAAATCCAGGTGATTTAGTCTGCTTGGTAATGATATGAGACTCCACAGAAACATAAAATTGCTGTAACTGAAAATAAACACACAGGAAACAGAGTTTTTGTAATAAAAGTAAGCAGTATTATATCTGAAAAAAAGAAACTGTAAGAAATCAGATATATCTTCAACAGAGTATGAATGAATATAAATCTTGAGTTAGAAATATACAACATAGTACTGGTATTTCAAAAGTCAGTTGACCAAGGAAAGAAAGTCAGTTGCACAAACTTTAGGGATATAAAAGAAAAAGTTTCAAATGTCAAGTGATTATAACATATTTCAGCTCCACATGCAAAATATGTCACATGCACTTAATCCCTAAAATTATGGCTTCTCATAACAGCTTCTTTCACAGTGTGCAGGACTCAGAGCTATTCTCAGGTTTCTCCTCTAAAACATGCTAGAATTGGTTTAAGTAACTATAGCCAAGCCACTAATTAACAGTGACACAATACAATTAAGTTCAATTTCCTCCACGGAGTTATCATAGCATAAAATAACATTGTCACAGTAATCTTCTGAGAGGGTACTTTTTTATAAAAGTGAAAAAGGTAATCAAAAAGACACAGAAGTAGAGAGTGAGCACAATGAATGTTTTAACCACAACATTAAAAAACCCTCAGGGGTTTAAAATAGTTTAGGTGGCAAAATAGCAACACGTATCTTTAAATAGCACAGAAGGAGGAAGAAAAGGAAAAGCATGGGAAAGAGGTGGGTGCTTCTATGCCTCAGAGAACAGGAACTCTTAATTTTAGGCAAGTCAATAGGAAGAAATGATAACAAGTAAAATGCTTTGTGGGAGAAGACTACTGACACCTTGCCGAAGAGCTCAGTGAAGACTTCTATTTACCCTGCAAATCAGCAAAACAATGCTGGGATGTATAAGGTACTGAACAGAAAATACTACATGTATGATTATAAGGCTTGTACATGAATCAGTACAGCCTTAAGTGGAACACTGTATTTAGTTCTCTGAAAGTCACAAGGAGCAACAGCGAGTGCAGAAGACTCCCCCCACCCCAATCTGCTAGAGCTACAGAAAGATTTGAAGGTATGAAGAATGAAGATATTAAGGCTTAAATGGGAGAAATATCAGTGAGGTAGTTAAAAAAATACTTCCTAAAAAGTAAACCAAAAAAAAGCAAAAAGGCACATTGAGAAAGTAAATCTTATACTGTCATATTTCTATTGATCAGGGGGCAATCAACTAGACTGAATAGTCACAAAATTAAAAGAAAATTCTGAATGAAATGTTGAACAAGCCCACAGAGCTTGCTCTTCTGTGACACAGGCAGGAATTTACAGTTCACAGAGAAAGACCACTTTCTACAGATTGCACTTTCATTGTACACACAAACCTTTTCTATTGCGGTTTGTCCGGTCTCTAAGCCAGCCCACAGCACTTTTCTTAAAGAGTTCTGAAGAAGTTTATGTAGAAACCTTTCCTAGGTTAAGGGACAGAGCCAAAAATGCTTGTTTGATAAGTGGATCTTAACAGTGAGTGACAGATAATATCATTAGTAGTAGGTAATGAAGGGCCTTGAGAGGGAAGATAAGGCGTGCAAGGGAGAGATGGAGAGTCCAGGAATACAATCAGAGATTGGTAAAAGAACTTGGTATCAGATAAATGTAGGCATGGAAATACTGCATACTGCAAGGCCTACCTCTTCTCTTTCCCCATGTTTCCCAGAAGGTGCAACAAATATAGATGACTGAGAAGTAGGAAGCCTGAAAAGACAAACTGGCGAGCAAGCTCATCAAGATCATATTACAGCACAATATTTGCAACATATAATCAGGAAACCTCCGTAAACTTGTATGGCAGGATAATATAAACTCACACTCTATATGCAATCCATTCAACACATTTAAATCTCAGAAGAAAGAAAAACTAACTGTAAAGTAAATGTTGGAATTTTAGAACTACATTACATATGTCTGTATATATATATACATACATGTATATATATATGTACAGAAATAGGTCAGGGGAGGAGGTCAGCTAGCATTTAAGTTTTCATGCAGATGCAACACTGAACACTGAGTAACATTCCTTGGAGGTACCTCTGAGTTAGATATCTTAGTATCTCATTAAAATCTGCTTCCCAGGGACTAGAAAACTCCAGGTAGAAATTTAATTACTCTTTAGTGGAAACAGCCCATGGTGCCACAAAGTGTGCTCATGAAACAGTCTTTAGGAAAGAGATAAGCAGGAGAATGTGGCACTTCAGAGCCCTGATCAGCCTCCATAGCCTAGTTCTGGTATGGCAGCCTGTCATAGTGCTGCACATGAACTAAAATAGTTCAGTAAATTAGTACTATTCTGCCTTGATTCATCATCTTTGAGAATGAGTCAGGTAAATACAGACAGGTCTTTATAGCTAGTAATTCAGTCACTGCAGATGGACTAGAAGAAGATTACCATGATAAAATATGCTTCTTCATCAAACCTGGATCAACATTTCCTGCCTCCTATAGTCCAGGTGAAATTCACCCAGTCTAACATAGGAATATGATGCTAGACATCCAGGTATGAGCAAATAAGCCTGAGCACTCTGTATTCAACTGAAAGAAACTCTTATTTCCAAAGAGTGATCCAGCTCAACCCAAACAAATTGTCTAATAATGGTCAGATAAAGCGCTTTCTGGAATTGTTAATTTCTATCAATTAGTTATAAAATGAATTTAGGGCTACCAGATCGGAATTAGAGGTTTAATTCTAGAGCATCTACAGCAAGGTAAGAGGAAAAACGTGCTTCTCATCTATATATGTCTATCCAGAATACTCTAACATACGCTTAATCTTCTTCTTTCCCTCTAGCTTTTTGCGGCTTGTCATTCTGGGTACATGTTAATTCTCATAAAATTGGTCCAAGCTCAAGGAAGTGGGAAATGGAACACACTGAACATCCATCTGCTTACCCCTTGCAGATCTTTGCAGGATGTCCTGACTTTGAATAAAATTCTTGGCTCCAAAACCTTTGAAATTTCCCAAAACAAATATCAAAACTTGGATCCTACTTACTTATGCCCACACCTTGATGCAGGCTTTTCCTCAGGAAATGCATACTGCATTTATTTTTTCTTTTCCTTGTGATCTGACAATATACAAAGAAGTTTCTCCCGTTACAGTTACTTTCAGGTCAGCTTCTACAAAATATATTTTAAATGCTTTACAGCTTTCTGGAAGACAACTCATTTGCATCTCTTCACTTTGGCATTTGAGCTGTGTATGTCCTCAGATGAGTCAGCTTATGGAACCCAGAGCTCAGAGCCTTTCAAATAAGAGGCCTGAGTTCCACTGTGTTTTCGGAGGTACAGAATAAGATACCACAACTCTGAATCACAGACCCACCTCAGAACACATGCTACTGCTGTACAATCTGCCATGACAGTCCAACACTGCAGTTACTGAGGAGGGAAAGTAGAAAAAAATTAAAAAATTAAAAAAATAATAATAAAAAGAATGCAGCGTAAGCAGAACAAGCTGAATGGCTACAAGGCCAATCTGCAGTGCTGTGCTGCCTAAGTTCTCTTCTGTAAAGGCCAGCTTCCCCGTACCATTCCCTCATTTTTTAACAGCTTGAACCAGGAAATCCTCCTTACTGCAGGGAAAATCCTTCTCTCTTCTCCATATTAGTTGTGCACCTCCAGAGGGAATGCAAGAAAAGCAGGGAAGATCTGGATAAGGCTCATAAGTAATTCACAGCCCTTCATATGGCTACCAGGAGCCAGTAAACTTTTGGGCAGATGGGTACCAGATAGCTATGGTAATTTTGCTTTCCTGCACCTGTGTCACACAGCTCCATATGCAGTCAAGATGGAGAAAGGGCAGATTTTCTCCAGGTCTCTCTAGAGGCCTAGAGAGTAGCCACCAACAGAGAGTCTAGAGATGGCTGCTGGTGAGATGATGGTGAAAAGCTGAGCTCCCAAATGTACCATTCTCAACCAGACAAATGTCCTAAATACCTGTCCCCACTTCCAGAAGATTGTTATATTGCTTGACTTGCCCTGTTTTCAGTGGCCTTTGCTTGTCAACAGTTAACAGCTGTTAACTCTTCTCCTTATCTCTCTGGTCAAAAGTAAAACTTAGAAAATACCACTAAAAATCCTTTTTGTATTGTCATTTCAGTGCACCTCTAATCTCTTTGTTGAACAAACAATAGTTGGGTGCTTCTTTTGTTTACAGGTGTGCACTAGAAAAAGCAGCAGTTCAACTACTTATTTTTAACAATGTGTTAATTTTTAAACTAATTTTAATTTTTAACATTAAGAACAGACTTCCTCACACCACTACTGAACTCCAAAATAATTTATTAATAAATTGTTTGGGGCTTTTTTTGAAGAAAAACAATTTTCTTGATTTATTGCTTATAGAAACTCCTGGTAAAACAATATTAGTCTAATCAAGGGGAGGCAGCCATAATTTGGTATTGTTTACTTTTACAATCCTCAATATCTGCAAGTGATGATAATGTTGACAACCAACAATCTTCTAATGAAGGAAAAGGTTTCATCTTACCTGGATCAAAAGTGGGATGTGAGAGTTAATACATGGAGAGAAAAAATTATAGTCCTGGAGAAAATGCCTGGAATAACCACACCAGACGTCAGCATCCTATTTATTTATCTTCTAAGGAATTGAAATTCTGCTCTGGTATTTCCATTGTAACTGTACTGGAGCACCATTTCCTTACATAAACTACATTTGATTTTGAGAAAAAGAAGTATCTCTCTCTTCCTTTTCCAGATAAGTGCATTGGAAAATCATCAAGAATGTGGCAAATCATTTCCTTTTCTTACGATTAATTTAGGTTTCATTACAAATCAGCTTAAGGGCAGATTTTTTTATTGCATACAGAACCAAAGTTTTAATTGCTTCTAGTAAACTTTATGAATTGCATCCTTCTAACACTGAAACCATTAATTCTATGCAATATTATATCAATTTTTTCTATCTTATCACAAATGTTAGAAAATGTCTACAAATTTAATCTATTTTATTGCTTACACTTCTGAAAAAAAAAATAGCGAGGAAGTATTATCTTGCTTAGTTCTAATTTCTTAGCTTTTCACATTTAAAGCAAGAGAAGCAAAAGCATAGGCTAAGAATTCATGAGAAAACAAGGACATTTAGTCAGATAAAATGAGATTGTTCTCTATTGTGTTTTGTATGAACATTCATTCCCTTGAAAGAATTTGAGAAAACATGGGGGGGGGGGGGGGGCATGGGCGGAAGAATAAAAAATGCATAAATGGACTTAAAAAATTTTGGAACTTTATTTCAAAAAATGCTGAAATTATAAAACACATTTATATGAAATAATGACTCAATGCACTGAGTCCATTTGTTTCTTGACTATGAAGTTGCTTACAGGTCAGACTGAGGATACTTTTTTTGAAGAGTCTTCATCACTACTACACTAAACAAATTATTCAAAATACATCTTTACTTGAAACAACCTCATGACTTTTTGTACTAACAAACACAATGCATGAATACAGGACCATCAAAGATTAATTTTTTCTGCAAAATATTTTCCTATCAACAACTGCCTTTTCTATCATCCTGTTTCCAAAGACACATGAATATAGTCACTGCATTTTAACATGATGCTTCCTTTGAAAACTGTAAAGCACCTTATATAGTGCAATAAATCCACGAAAACACTTCTTTTGAGAACCTCTTTTGGAATTAACCATTCCTGATAGACTTCCTCATCTCTGACAAAGTAAGACTAACTTCAGCTTTATAAGGACAGAGATGTAGACTATAAGAAAGAACAGATCTCTTCTTCTCTGAAACTAGTTGCATATGCATTTAAATACATGTGCATATGTGTTCACTCTACACAGTCACTGCTGTCGCACACTGCAAACTACTCTCAAAGGTGGTTTTAATTTGGCAAATAACACATTGTTGGGAAGCTTAATTTCTGGAGAGAATACAACTGAACAGCCATATTAAAAGACCTGTTTTGTGGCTAGCTAGCATCATAGTTTTTTCCTAAAAAAAATTATCTGACCTGCAAATTGCTAGGTGCAAAAAAAACAGAAAGAATATTTTCTCAAAACCTGAAGAATATTTGAACTTAATTAAGCATTACAAAGAAATTTGCAATGTTAACTGGAATGTAGAGTTAAATATTGTATGCAATGTTTGACTCTTGGTAAATGCAAGGCAGTTTGCTATTACATCTTCAGACTAACCAGATTTTAATCTTTCTGAAAAGTCAAGCATTACTTATAATAAATCAAGATTAATAACAATAGACCCTGTGGCCAGCACTGAGACTCAATCTCACTGTCAGTCATTTCAGTAACTTTTTAACCCAAATGGCCACTGACATCCACTGAGATTTTTCTGATGATAACTTTAGCAGAATAAAGATTCTGAGGTGTACCTCATGTGTGATCATGCTCCATCAACTGACTAGATCCATCTCAGGAAGAATTTTAGTTTGTTTCTTTCAGTGCAGCTGAGGAAGCTACAGGTTGGGCAGAGAAGAGATTCAGAGCAGCCCTGCAGAGAAGGACTTGGGAATTTTGGTCAATGAAAGAATGAACGTGAGCTACCAGTGTGTGCTTGCAGCGCAAAAAGCCAACCGTATCCTGGGCTGCATCAAAAGGATTGTGAACAGCAGGTTGAAGGAGGTGATCTTACCCCTCTACTCTGCTCTCGTGAGACCTCACTTGGAGTATTGTGTGCAGTTCTGGTGTCCTCAACATAAAAATGACATGGAACTGTTGAAACAAGTCCAGAGGAGGGCCATGAGGATGATTGGGGTACTGGAGCACCTCCCCTATGAAGATAGGCTGAGAAAGTAGGGTCTGTTCAGCCTGGAGAAGAGAAAGCTGTGTGGAGACCTAATAGCAGCCTTCCAATATCTGAAGGAGGCCTATAGGGATGCTGGGAAGAGTCTCTTCATTAGGGACTATAGTGACAGGACAAGTGGCAATGAGTTAAAACTCAAACAGGGGATGTTTAGATTGGATTGAGGAAGAAATTCTTTAGTGTAAGGGTGGTTAGGCACTGGAATGGGTTGCCCAAGGAAGTTGTGAATGCTCCATCCCTGGTGGTGTTCAAGGCCATGTTGGACATAGCCTTGGGTGACATGGTTTAGTGGGATGTGTCCCTGCCCATGGCAGGGAGGTTGGAACTAGCTGATCTTAAGATCCTTTCCAACCCCAACTCTTCTATGATTCTATGATTCTGTGACCTCCTCTTTAACATGCCAGCAAGGTCCCACTGTTCTGAAACATATGGCCAAGATGTCTGGTTTCAAATCTTTGATCACATAGAGTTGGTACAGAGGGGAGAAAGCAGCTAATAGTTAAAATTTCAAAAGGAGTGCTACTGTCAGGCTGGGGTTTTTTTTATACCTTCTTTGTTCACAGTTATAACCTAAAAATATCACACCTTCAGCATTTTATAATTTGGGGATATAAGTCTCACTAATCAGTAAATATTTTCCTACAAACATGAGTATCTTTTGATACTGAATGCTCAGAAATAACTCTTTTCTAAATTGTTTTTCAAATAACTCATTTGTGATTGTCTGTTAATCTCATGAAATCATGCCATCTCACAGTATTCAAAACCATCATTGCCACTTTCCAGAATCCAAGGAGTTTTGGTTATTTTTCAAATCAAGGTTTAACATCAAGATATCACAGTGAAAAGGGCTTTAAAAATCCACTTTATCAACAGATGAAATGATAGAAATTTCTTTTATATTGACACAATCAGCAGGCAGTTTTCAAGGTGTATATTTAAGGAACTGTGAGGATTTCAAACAATATATGATTTTTCCATCAGTGAAGCTGATGAAAAGAAAATGGAAGATAAACCACAAAGGGGAATATATTTTACAACTGTCTCTATCAACATATGTTTAAGCTGACCAAAGTAAAGCGCAAAGGTGATATATTACTTCTACCTAGTGAACTCTTGTCATCAGCCTGCACAAAAGTCTGCTTCAAGACTGCATCTGATCTGAGAATACATGGAAGCTTACTGAAAGAAGATACTTTCTACAAGCCTAGTGGTTTTGCTGTTCTTCTGTTTTAGGGTGAAATACAGACCACAGAATGGTTTGGGTTGAAAGGGACCTTGAAGATCACAGATACTGGGTTCCTGCCATTACTAGCTCTGCCACAAATCCAAGTTAAATTGGTCTTAATGTGTGAAATGTTTTATTAATTCCCTTTTAGGAAAAAGAAAACCAACAAACAACAACAAAAAAAAAAAAAGGCAAAAATAAAACAAAAACAAAACAAAACAAAAAAAACAAGCCAAAGGTTTAATTCAATACATGAAGAAACTATTTGAGGAACTAAACAACTCTGCTAAGTGTAAAAATATTCAACAATCAGCAGGGAAAAAAAAAAAACAAACAAACAAACAGCAGTAACAGAAAAGGTCATCTCAGCTCTTTTGCCTCCTCCATGCAGGAAACTATTCGTAAAAAGAACTGCGTATGTCACTGCAATAGTATCTGGCAAGATGATAAATATTATTTTGACCTTAGTAGTTTTAGAACAGAAAGTCCCAGTTTAAAGGAAATGGAGAATGAAAAGGTACCAAGGATAGGCACTAAAGTGCAAACCCTCAATGAAAAACAAAATAAATATCACAGATAAAAGAGTCCTTCTGAAGCAAACGCTTTACATAATCATGAAAGAAAAAAATTATTTGGAATGCTTTGCCAAAGGTTTTTCTTCCCCCTGCTAGCCACATTATGTCCTACTCCTTACCACCTCAGTTGCTAGAGGCCTCAAAGCAGGATGGGTAGGAAAAGAAGTGATCCCTGCAGGCAGCCACCCACCAGGCAGCCGTAGCCCTAGGCAGGCAGTATTTGGACTTTGGATGCTTCCTTGTTCATAGCCCTTCCTCGCTGCTGCTGTTCCCTGCTACCACACCATGCTGCAGAGTCAACCACAGCTCAGATGTGTAGAGCAGAAGGGCTGGTCCTACCTGCCAAAGGGTGGTCCCCCCAGATAACTGCTTTGAGGAGTGCAGTAGAAGGAGGGATAGAGAACTGAACAGTCCCTGCCTGATTGCATGAAGGATATACGTGTCTGTTTGCATGTGCATCAGGATGTAGCTCCACAAATACTGGCAAAGCCAGTTTAAGAGACTGCTAACTTGGCTTTGGGTGCCAGTGCATCATCCACAGCTCTTAGGTGCATCTGCTGTGCATTTTTTAATAACTGAAAAGTTATTTCAAATGCAATTATCTCCCAGTCTGTGTGTGCAGAAGGGATCTGCAGACTGCTTGTACCAGGACAATCACAAAGTCGGAGAGCTGAAGAGGGATGGGTGGAACAGGCAGCCAAGACCAGAGATCCCCACAAGCTGCCTTCACATGTGCAAGCAAGTCTTGAAATTGCACACATGTGCCCTCCAAACTCTTCTAAGGGTATTTTACTAGCACTGTAAGTAAAGAATTAAAAAGAAATGAGGTCAAGCCTAGAAGTGACACACTGCTCGTTGCAGTTCAGCTTCTCACCTACCAGTAACACAATTAGATCAACAGCTACTGTGTAAAAATAAATATATCCATATCTATACAATGAAAGAGAAAGGTTAGAACAAGGAGAAAAAGAGAGAATGCAGAGAGGGTATGAAAATAAAGAAATCAAAAGATTCATCCTTAGGAAAAAGAAATCAAAGCCAAGCATAGGGTCATGTTTCAAATCTGCTTGCTTTCTGCATTCTGTAATGGGCATCCTCACCATCATCCTCCTCGTAAAAAAAGGGTAGTGTGCACAAACAAAAAAGTATTTTTGAATAAGGGTGAGAGGTATTGCTACGAAAAAAATCTGGTTGTCATCAATTCTTTCTTTCTTCCACCAGTTGTAGAGTTCTTAAGTTTGTTCCTTTGCCTTTTAGAATCGTTAGATTGATCTTTTTTCCACATCACACAGATTTTTCCCAACAGTTCTATTCAGTGATCAACAGAAAATGACTGGGAGGTGGCAGAGAAAGCCGTGCCATATTATGCAGACAACATCTCTAGAGCAGCACCGGGTGCAGAGAAGAAATGATGAGTTGTTTGAATGTGGCTGTACTGCCCAGTTACAAACATGCATATTGGCACTCTGCATACACAGACATCACTGACTTCAGAAAAGCATTTGACTGTGAACTCTTCAGGTCAACAGTATTTCCATTAACACTCTCAACAAAAACGAAGTCTTATTTTCATCAGCTAATACGCAAACTGCATGGTTACAGGCAGCATGGCAAACCACTGACAGGCACACAAGGAAGAAAACACATTCTTGAAGAAGATCACTCTTCCTTCAGCTAATGTGTGCTATTCCCTGGCAGACATCTGGGTGCTAAAATTTAGGGGTTTGTGAACCCTGCCTTATTTAGCAGGGAGCTTGGGAAGCCCTGGATCTCTCCCTTCCCCCAGCCCAGCTCCACTTGCTCCATAGTCAGCTGGCAAGAGGTACCTGTGGCCCTGAACACTACATTGATTGTTTTGCTGCCTTGAGCAACAAGCACAGCATTATTATGGTTTTCCTTGCACATATGTATTACAGAGGTGGGCAGATCCTTCAGAGGATTTGTAATTCCATGGCTGCTCTAATGTTAGAGGCAGAGCACAAGGCAGTGACTAGTGAGGGAGATTGTACCCTCAGCACAGACACCTCTGAACTACACAATTAGGTAGGACTGCCTCTACCCCCCTGCACACCTTGTGAACAGACCTGCTTCCACTTAACTGCAAACATACCCTTCCATGTGTTAAAGGCTATAAAAGAGAATATGCTTCTGGACAGAAAAGCATCAATTTACCATATATCATATGAAGGACTGGTTTAAGGGCAAAGCTCGAAGGGTTGTAATGAAGGGGGCTACATCTGGCTGGCAAGCAGTCACCAGTGGTGTTCCTCAGGGTTCAATTTCAGGACCAGGCCTGTTCAACATATTCTATTCTGTTCTATAAATTACAGAAGAAAAACATATGATGTATAGTTTGCTTTTCCTACATTCATGTGCCATATGCAGACTCAGAAAAGTAAGACTGTGTGATTAAGCAATCCCAGTTGCTAAATCGATAAAGAAAACATCTGAGGATTTCTCTTTTTTTCCTCATGAAAATGGTGGGAAAATTAACATAATTTGACATTATTGTTCTATTTGACTGACACTTCATTTTGCTCATCCATATGAAAAACAAAAGGCTATATTAATAGTAACTACAGAAACTAGCTTTTTTCTCCAGGAACTGACTGCCTTGAGCCCTGGAGGAGTTCCCTCCCCATCCAGGCACATGGTAGAAGAGCAGTGTCACATCTTTCCCACAGAAGGTTTCTAGCCTTCAAACCTTGTCTTTATGTCCCAAGTGGAAACACATACAGAGTTTGGCCTTATTTGCAAACACTTTCAGCAGCACCCAAACTGCAGTAGCCAGAGCCTTTACTCCCAGCTCCAGCACATCATATGTAACACATCTGTGGCTGTTTGAGGGGCAGCAATATGTAAAGAACCATTTCTCTTGTGAAAGGCACCGGCAGCTGTGGTTTCATTCCATACTGTGTCATAGCATAAAGAGGCGAACAGGTAATAGCTGTTACACAGACATGTTTTGCACCCTGCTTCATGCTTGATATAGTGGTCTTGATGATTAATGAGAAATCTCTCTTGGCTTTTAAGGAGATGAGTTTTTCTCGCAAGGACCAATAAGCTGACAGGCATTAGAGGGAAGTCCAACTAGATCTCTCCATGGGATCTTACCTGGCAGATCGAGACCTAATAGGTACAATTCCTTACATATGGGCTAGTGTCCCTTTTTTTAAAATTTGAACAAACCTAAGCAAGAAAGGTACTACAAGAGCAGGTTCCACTGGTTTCCTTTACTTCTTCAACATGCTTGTACTCGATGATTTTCTAATTTATATTTTCTTGAAGCAGAAATAATCAAAGACTTTGAAGCTACAGACTTTTTCTGACACAAAATAATTATATTGTGTTCTTCTCTTAGAGCACACTGACATAACCACTGATGTGCTGGATAGGCTAATTTCCTCAGCAACAGTAAACCAAGGCCAAGAGCCAGCAATCAAATTAAACAGGCCTACCGTTTGTTGCAGGCTACCTTGCTTTTGCCTCTGCCATACTCTGACAGCTCTCACTACACAGTCTGACTCAATACTTCAAAAGCACTGTTCCCACACCTTCCTACACATACTTGGCACAGCCCTTTGACCTGCTTCAGCACTAGAAACCTACGTAGCTGGCACTTGGTGAGAAGGAGTTTAAGAAGGATATGAAAAACACCTTTTAGTCTTTTAGAGTGGCTCCCAAGAAGTCTGGACCAACAGATTGCTGTCAAACTTTGACACTTCTGAACATCCAAGTACTGTGCCACTAAGCAATGCGCATACCGCCAAACAAAGGATGCATTGTATTATAGGCAGAAGTGATGACTCCCAAGTGGGAAGGAAAGTAAAAACAATCACCAAATTAATTCCAGACTGAAATTAAGTAATCCACTGGACTTATTCTAGAAGAGCATTTCTTAAAATATTAATTGTGGAACAAGGCAGATAAACCAGTCATGTAACGTAAACATTGCAGGAAATAAAGGCACTAAATTTATATTAAATATAGTTAGAAGAGTTTTACAACTACATTTGTCTAAACTGGAAGATGTAAATAGACTTTAGCAAGAGGTCAGACTTTTTGTGCTAAATCCTCCATTAGCTTCCCTAAAGGTATCGCTTCTGAAACAAAGAGGGTGTCCCTTTGTGCTTGAATGAATATGAGTCATTGCCAAAAGAGCACTGCTCCAGGGCAAAGCCCTTCTGTTACCTGATCACTAAAATTAAGCTGGTTTATTATAAATATGATGAGTCATTGCATTTATGGGACCACCCTGTGTCTAGAAAGATTCAGTCTAAGCTTAAACCTGATTTTTATAACCTGTGGTTCCTTAAATCATGATCTTGTTTGGTAGCCTGTGAGACTTGTGCAGACAAAAAGTTTATTCCTTCTACCATTTCTTACCTGTGACTACTTCATTTGACTTTTCTTCCCTTGCTGTCTCTTTTTGATCTGTTCTAGGTGAAATGCAAAAGGCAATAATTTTCACAGCATGCTATAAAGGGGTCTCCAAAAGTCACTGCTATACTCTCTTTTCCATATTAGGAACTTATTCTGCGTCTTTCTTACATCTATGTCTTATTCCATGGTGGCACTTTTTTTTCATTTCAGCCACTGCTACAAGAGAGTTTGAGTCTCTGAGGTGCTGTTTAAGGCCTAAAGACTCTGCTGTGTGCCAGTGGAGCCAATAGAGGTGTCAGCAGACTGACAGCTGCTTGCTTCCATAGAACAGCTTTGTGCCACTTTCTTTAGCCTCAAAGACTTCCAGGGATCTGCTGACAACGATTCAAAGACTACTAGATCCAAGCCAAACAGCACGTTCCTGTTAGCACCTAGAAAGTCAGTGAGTAAACTTCCTCATTAACTTGAACCCAGAATAGAATTATGTATTACCTAAATCCCTTAACCTCTCTCTAACTCCTTTATCCCCAGATAGCATTACTAGCATTGCCAATCTGTATTCAGCTGCTGAGACTTCCCAGTTTAAAACTGTCAAGACACTGATGATGTTTTGACAGTGCAGGCTGTAATGCAGAAGATTTGACACAGTTTAGAAAGAGGTATAAAAAAATGTATAAATGTATTTCAAATACAGGAGCAACCAGTTTTAAAATGTTTCATCAAAAGGAGCCAGGCCATCATGGTAAGAAAACATCCGTAGACATATACATGCTGGCTGGTAGAGTAGATTATTTTAAGACTGTGTCTTCTTCATACAGAAACTACATCACATATTTTTTTGCACTAAGGCTCACATTTTTAAAACATGATTGTCTAGAGTCAGCTTCATAAATCAAATGTAAGAGCCATATTTCCAGAAGTGCTGATTACCAGCAAGTCCTGCTGCAATGCTTCCTACTTCTGTAGTGTGTTGACTTTATGATGATGAATACTTCGATATAAACAGTCGGTTTATTTAGATGTCTAAATAAGGGCTGAGCTAGCATACTGAATTTCAGACTGATGAAAATTATTTTCCATCAAAATGTGAAACATTTCAGCCATGAAAATGCTGACACTCCTAATGGTAACAGCAAATAAAAACCCTAAAATTGAGTTCACATTTACTTGTTCTCGGAAAAACAGTTACTTTCATTAAACCAATGATGACTGCCCTTTGAATCCCCTATTATGAGTGTTCGATGTAACTTTGCAAGCAGGGTTTTTTTTAAATGCATGTGTACCACTCCTGAGCAAATAAGTATATAGTTGATACTTTTTCTAGAAGAGAAACCATGGCCAGGGGGTGCCCTTAGAACAGTAAAATCACATATCCTTGTGAGTCCAAGAGAAAGGTCAGGATTTCTGACATTTGTTCCAGCCATCTTCATCTCCAACATATGACTGCTAACAGAGCTTTAGGGAGCAGAAGGGCAGGGAAGCAGAACTGGGGCACTGTGAGAGGCAAAACCACATATTGCCACATCCACAGTCAGCTGGAGCCAATAAAACTTCTACCTTTTTTTTTTTTTAAAGAAACAAACACAAGATACAAAACCCTGTGCTTTTACAACACAAAGTATAGTGTAGAATGAGTACATATTAGGGCATGGGTTAGTGGTGGACTTGGCAGTGCTGGGTTAACGGACTCAATGGTCTTGAATGTCTTTTCCAACCTAAAAAATTTTATGATTCTGCGATTCTATGATAAGCAATGAAGCCATGGTTTTGACTGGCTCCTTAAGTTTAACTTATTGTTTTCCAGGCTAGCCCTTGGTTCTCCTTCTGCTGTTGATAGTGGCTGCTTGGACATATTCCATTCAGGTTGCACTATTTATTCCAGTAATACGTTAGACCACAATAAGCAGAATGTTAAGGATGGATCCTCAGCAAACAGTGACAGCTTGTATTTCAAAATAGGAAGATACCATACCACCAGTGATATTTACAAAATGTTACATTACATTGCCATGAATTAACCGTAGCATGTTCTGGTGACTCGGCTGAGTTGTTGGTTACAACATACTCTCTGAGTCAATGGCACAGACGTAACAAGTAGAGGGAAAGAATCTGATGATTGTATTTTTTTTTTTCTGACTAGCCACAGTGAATACAAAATATAACAGTAAATCTGTGGCAGCTGGAGTGATTTCCTGTGATAATGCAAGCATTTCAAGGCTATAAGAGGAATCATACAGATGATAACCTAATTCAGAATTCTTAATTCAGCCAACCTTGTCATACTTGTGACCATTTCACATATGTCCTTAGTACATATGAAACTCATCCACAGCATTGCTTAAATTCTTCACTCTGCATTCAAGACTTTCATGCTGCTTTGGCAGTACACAGAAGGTATCAAGCAGTCTTTAACAGGGGAGTTGAACACTAACCATGAAGTTGGTGGAACTAGCTTCTGCACTACTCTGTCATAGAGCCTTCAGTGTAGAAAAGGCATGCTGGAAGTCAGGATAAAAGATTTACAATATGCTCTATTACAGCTCAGCCACCCTCAGTGATTGACCAGAAGAGGTAAAAGACCCCTCAACTCCCTCACAAAACTAAAATGCATTCTCCTGTCAAGAACAATACAATAAATATGACTTCTAATGAAGCATTATTTTCCTCCTTCAGCTCATGCACATGAAGCCCTAGAAGGAAGACACTGTACTGCATAATTGTTCATGACTGTGGTGTTTCCATTCCTACAAAAAAACTCTTACATTTGCCAAGCTGAGCATAGCAGAGCTCTTGAGAGTATGAAACACCACCTCCAACACACAAACATGAATAAAGCATAGTATGATTCAACCAGTATTAAAACAATGATTGTCATAGGAACCTAGGAATAACTATTTCTCAGTCAAGATATCGTGCATCGTAAGCCTAATCTCCTGAAGAAGTGAATGCTAGGAGTAATGGAGTGGTGCCAGCAAGGAGAAAAGCAGATGGAAATACAGAGATTCTTTTATAATAGCACTCCTCATGATGTCTGTCCTGAGATCACTAAGACCTTTCGCAACTGGACTATTCACCTGAATTTATAACTGTTTCTAAACATCTAACTGTAACTGCTGCTATACAAAAACCACCTTCCACCTTTTAATTCCACTTAAAGAAGGTTGGACTTCATCTTGCCAAACTAAAGCTGAACTGTAATGCCCTCATCTGTAAAGGCTCCTTATTATTTACATAGCTATAGCTCTGAGTAGTCTTTACAGTTCACCTCTTTCTTTATGACACTTCTAATCTTCAGAGGAATTAATTCAGTCAGAACAGAGAAATCAATAGCATGTGATTAAGTGCATCACTACCTGCTTGCCCTATTAAAACAAGTCAAATTCAATAATATCAAGACCTCTTCCTTAAAAAACTATTGTCATGCAGTCATCTTTATGTGAACTTCCAAAAAACCTATATCCCACTAAAGTAGTAGGACAGCATTTTCCACAGAAAAATCATTAAATGCACCAACACCACACTCAGAGATGGAATTAACTCCTAGAAGCTGAAACAGATTCTCAGCGTCCAAAAAAATTGCAAAAGTTACTGTCTTTCAGGAAATCTAAATAATAATACAGTCCTGATACTTTGGAAGTGAGAGAGCAATTGTCACCAACATGCACTTTTTAGATTTTGCAATATACCTGAGTGATATGGAAATTAACTCACACGTAAAGAAAGATCTAGTTTGCTCTTCTTTGTTTAGTGCTTTGGCTCTACAGATCAAAGCATAAAGACAAGTTATTTGCACTGACTACCTACGGGTGAAGAGAGAAATGCAGGAAGTGAGGGATATAAATGTTGAGCTGGACAGAAATAAAAAAAAAACAGAAGAAAATCCTGTTGGTTTTGTTGGTCCTCACCAATGGACATTACCAAGCCAAAACAAGATACTTAGCTCACTTCTGTGATTTCTTGGACTCACTTTTCTCCTCTGTGCAAGGTACAAAACACATCTGTCATCACAGAGCCTAAAGTAGGAAAATAGTTATGATTTTCCTCTCTTTTTCATATATTACAGCTGTAAGAATGAAGCTGTTACACACCACTAAACGAGAATTTCCTCAAAGCCACCAAAAATGCTCTTTAACATAGAATTGTTTTGTACTAAAGGCATCACTTCTATTGCAGTTACATGCTCCAAAATGCTCTTTTTAGTCTTTAACACAGATTTATAGCTCCACAGTTCTACAAGTTTCTGAGAAGAAATCGTAATCTTTTGTCTTGTTATTATCAGGATTTCTATGGAAAATTCTTTTCTTCTTTGGATACCAATGACAGATTAAAGGCTACATATACACCCACATGCACATAAACACATTTTTTGGTTTACTGGATATATTCACCTCCACTCTGAGAGAAACATAAAAATGCATGAGTGTGGAAAACTGTATGTTAAAGAAAAAGGAAACTTTGAGGCTTTCTCATAAACAAGGTGTTACACTAGATGCACATTTTCAAACACACCTTAGCACTAATGTCGTGCTTTGGAGCATTACAGCAAGGTTTCCATAGGTAGGGGCACATAAACCACAGCCTGAGTTCTGTTAGCTTCAAGCCTTCTGACTTGCTTCAGCTCTAAGTCACATTTGTGCTGCCCCACCAAAATCAATGCTCATGCACCTGGCTAATTGCTGGTCATTTTCTCACTGGCAAGTAGTATTGACTCAGCAGCTGCTACATGTTTGATCTTTCCCTCCAGTCACTGTAAACAATGGAAACACATCTAGTCTTCAGTCTTTTTCAAAAGAATAGGAATGGATGATAGACACAGCAGCTTACAAGTGGATAAAGAAAAGAGGTTGCAATTTTTCATGTATAATAAAATAATGAATAACTGAGGGAAACTATAACATACAGGTTCAAACAATTGCTAGTGATAAAGCCTGGTTTTAACCAGACAGTGCAATAAAAATTATGATATTAAAAAAGCAGCATCAGCAGCAGCTACGACAATAGGAAAGATGAAAATCAGAAATATAGCATTTTCCATAAAGGAAATTGAGACTGAATCTAAATAAGAAGTAAGATGATACACATTTTGCTTAGCTGTCTGCTGCGTTAAGACCGTGCTCCAGCAACATGTAATTGTTAACTTAAAAAGTTACTTTGACATTGTTTATCGGTGTGTAAGAATACAATATTTAGCAGTATTTCAAATGCTAACAATGCAATTGAAATGAATGAACTAAGAGGAAGAATTCAAAATAGTATGAATGCTTAGAAAGATATACATTGATAATAAACAAGCCTCATACTAATTGCAAAGTGCTTGTTACTGAATATATAGCTTTCCTATCAATAATAGGAAATACACTTAATGGTGGTAACTCTTAAATTACTGAAAAAAAAAAAAGAAGTTAAAATAAAGTGTACTAAGCATTATGCCACTCTCATAAAACATTATTATTGTTCTCTAACGGTTTTGAATATGCATAAAATGCTACCGAGGAATTACGCACTTAGAATTATAAGCATGTGGCTACTGCCATTACAGATTACTGTTTTGTATATTTAAAACGTAAGCACTATATATGTAATAAAATTAAATCTGACATTTACAGTATTGCACGATCTCAGGGCAATGCAGGCAAAGTACCTGTAATGCACCTGAAAGCTGCTGTACCTGTCAGTAAATTGTAAGACTGTATGAGCTTTGGAAAGAAACAGAGATATCCAGATGAAACAACTGGAAGATAGTACAAAACACACACACATACAAACATATATATATATATGCAAAACCATCATTAGTTAGATGGCAAAAATATCTTACCCCTGTAAAGACTGTTGGCAATGCTCAGTTTTATTATGTGCTTTAAATTACAGAGAATGATGGACATTACATTAATAAATTACAATATATACAGTGCTTTTGCTGTCAGTCTACCCTGTATAAACAAAGTTTATGCAAAGCAATTTCATTTCTTCAGAGATCATGACATTTACAAATTACTCTCTTATAAAATGAGATTAAGGTTGCTAAATGACCCTCGTATGTGCATTTTACTCCAAAATGAGATCCATAACTCATAGCATGTTGTTAGTATATGTATGTACATACAACACACTGATCCTTCATATTACAATGGGTTTCCAATAACAGTGCTGACTTCTGTCATGTTTTATTTGTACCTTCTTTTAGTCATAGAAATATAGCATAGCATCATTTCAGAAACAGATTTCACAAAACACACAAGTGATGCACATAAATCCCCGAGGCATTGTTTCTCCTTTCCAAGCAATGAATGTGGCTCCAAGCCACAAGTTATTTCACAGCTGTGGCAAAAAAAATAAAAAAAGATGAGGCATGCCCACTGTAGTGTGAAGGCAAAAAGCTGAAGTCATCAAAACACTGTATCCAAACCCATGTACATCAATAAATTATTATCATTTGTCTGTATTAGAATGGCACTCCCCCGCCCAAATCAAAAAGCAACAGGCTTTGCAAAACTCATGTTATAAATATAGAAGAAAAATGCTTCTGTGCACATCATCTAACATGCATTTATCCTTTCAATGCCACTGTGAGATAGAGAAGGGTACTCTCCATGTTTTATTTGGGGACCTAAAAGAGATGATTTAGTTTTTAGTGAAGGAACTTCTGAACAGCAGGATTTACTATAATCTTAAGACAGAGAAGATGCTGTGTGTACCAAATCTTTGTATTCCTTTTCACCTGTGCATGCAGGCTAGATCTCAGAGTTATCAGAAATTAGTTTGCTGGGTACAGGTTGTAGTTTGCATTTATTGTTATCTTGATTCAAACGTATAATCCAACATGATAACAAAACTTCACAAATTCTAAACACTTATACATCACACTGCAATGTGAAGTATTGCAGTATTGGACCCAGGAGAAAGATATGTTATCCGCCACAATTCAGATAAAGTCATTTACAGAATTATGGTATAATATATGCAGAGTCCCACTGTTTAAATTAAAGTGTAAGTCTTGTTAGTTGACATGTTAAAGAAATATTTTGCTATTACACCAGCATATTTATGTTAGGAAATACCCGCAAGCTTCAAGAAGCCAGTAAATAAGCATCCCAATAGAATACTGTAAATATTGTCCACATTGAATGCATCATATACCAGTTGCAGTACACAATACATCACACTACAACTATACAAAACTACAAATATAGACTCCTTCTGCATTTTGTATTCCCAACCTGGACCTACTCTTCCTGATTCACTTCTGTGACATCATACTAGTACTTTAATTTTCAGTCCTGGAATCTGTAAGTGAAGGAAACTTAATTTATAAAGTGGTGCTCCTGAAATCAATAGCCTGAATTTTTTCAGCTTGATCATGAATATTGCTAGATAACTTACTTACTCTAGCAGTCTCTGATAAGTAGGCGAACACTTTCTGGTTAGAATTATCATTCTTTGGATGGCTTGATCATCAGAACTATAAACAGCTGTTCTTGAAACCAAACTTTGGCTTCATTGCATTAAGCTTTGCTCACAATTCCTCTTTCCAACACAAGAACAGCATACACTGTTTAAATCTCCTGCAGTTGATCCTGTCATATTTTATTCCAACAACATAAACTGTTATATTTCAAGATACTGAGTGTTGAAAAGTATTGCGTGACTTTTACTCCCATGAATGTCAATTAGAGTTCAGTTTCTTACAAAACTGGGATGATATTCCCTATCTCCTGTGAACAAATAATCCGTGAAAAGAAAACAAAACAAAAAAAAAATGAACATGCTGCATTAAGTATATCAAAGTCTTCTTGCAGACACTGGAAAATTCTGAAAAGATTTTTGCCAACCATAAAACAAAAGCCATGAGTAGGTTACAGATCTGCAATTCAGAGTGCAAATCCTCAGATCTAATGTCTTGCTTATAGAGTTCATGAGTTTGAAGTGGAGCCTGCAGAAATTTCAAGAATCTGTTATGAACTTTAGCAGACTCTGTATGTGGTGCTGCACAGAATGAACCTTCTTCAGATCACCTTTTTTCTGATGTTCTCTGTTGGAACATTTCACTTGGAATATGTCAGCAAGTTTGCAGATGGCATCCATCCTTTATGATCTTCTTCCTTATTCTTGAGCTATACTGGTGGACATAGATGCAAATGCATTTTTATCTATACATCCCAATACTTTCTGGGTTTTAACCTAACCTTATAAAGGTAGAGGTATGACCCCACCATTCCTTCTGACTGTCTAGAACAAGTAAATCTGAGGTGGTTTTGCAATTAGTTGTCCTCTTTGTATCCAGTCTAAATTTTGAAACAATTTAATGTGGCATTTTCAAACCTGACTGAGTCCCCTGTGAGCACATGGTCAGTACCCAGAGCCACTTAAACTATTGCCATCTGCAACAATATTATCTAAATACCATCTTGAAAGACTTCTACTTACAGCTACGCATTGAATCTGGTCTATACAAGGCTGAATGTCCCACTTATTCAAGATAAGCAATTATGCTGAGAAATAAAGAAGAAAAGAGTATTTATAAAAGTATAAACATGGAAAGGATACTATTGTGTGACTAAAATAAGGCTTTCATACAATTTTGGCATCCAAGAACCTGTAAGTAAAATTTTCAATCAATTACATTGTACACTATCCAAAAAAAAAGTGTAAATAAGTTATAATGGAGTCGTAGATATTTCATAGATTCTGATATATTTATAATGCTCTTAAGCAAGTTGAGGCAAAACACTTCCGGCATAATTTAACTGAACTTAAGAATTTTTTAAGGTGGAAAAGGGAAATTTCACTGTAATACATGAAATTGTAATACATAAATGCCATCTGGAACCTTAATGTAAAGCGGGGGGTGTGGGGTGGGGGAGGAATTCCCATGTTTATAACTGCTTTATTTCAATAAAGAATTGATCTTATATTCTTTGTGCCTAATGGTCAAAGCTATCAGGGCCTGTTGATATGTCTACCTGTTGAATACTTTATATTGTAGTGGCTGAAACATAGAATTATTTGCAACAGGACCATATCTAAGGTGATGTGAAAGCCAAGTGGGTAAACCACTCTTGACCACTTAATTCTAACAAAATACAATTTAAATGAACTGACCAGGGAATAATACCTCTGCCTGATAGTTTAAAAAAGTTCTAAGCGAAAACAGTTAGCTTTGGCTAACTGAATGCAATAATTGACAATATGAGAGATTTGTAGATGAAATATATAACGAGTTGTGTCCTACTGCTTCCAATTCCTAAGAATGGGAGAATTCAAAAAAAAAAAATAAAAAAAAAAAAGAAAAAATACTTCAGAGATGTGTGTTGGCAGAAACGACCTGTCAAATCTGTGACAGCCTGACAGCATTTTGGAAACCCTTGGGATTTTTCTGAGTCATGCTAAGATCCAGTTCATCCCTCAGCATCATAGTGCTAACAGCACCCATTTGCTATAACAGAGAGATTCTATTTAAGCAGAAATTTGTTGGTGTGCTCCATATCCCCAGTGGTGTCATGGCTGAAGTTGTGGATCTGAGTGCCCTTGGAGAACCCTTCCTGCTGTGCGGACACAGGGTCCTCTGGCAGCTGGCGCTGCCCACAGTAGGACACTGGGATGTCAACCACAAGATCATCTTTGGGTGGCTGAACAGCAGTAGGCTGCTGATCACCCTTTAGGATCATAGCGTAATCTGGGTTGGAAGGGACCGTAGGAGGCTTCTAGTCCAATCTCCCACTTATACCAAGGTCATCTCCAAGATCAGACCAAGTTGCTCAGGGCATTGTTCAGTTCACTCCTGAAATCCTTCAAGGATGGAGCCTACCCAACTTCCCAAGGCAAGCTGTGAGTTTAGGCACAAAGTAGGTGCCTACAGTTGCCAACTGGCTTGAACTTCATTTCCTGTATACACATCATGTGCTATCTGAGCCCTCAAAACAACATCGAGTGTCCTGGTCCTTCCCCCTCCATTCTGCACCAGTTAGTAATGGAGATCCACATGCTATGTGCTGATGAATCATAGTGTATGAATCCCACCACCCCCTCAGATGTAGTAAATGCAGCTCTGCTGCGGCACAAAAACTGGCTTCTGACAGAAGTGCCTTATTAACTGTAACTTCAGGAGAAAGGGAAATCTTGAACTCACTGGAGTTATATGTTCATACACTAAAAAAAACAGTATTAATCATGTCTTTGGAGCCTGTCCTCTAGAGAGCACTTTTTAAAGCAGTTTCCATGGATGATTTCATATGCACAGGAGTGACTCTCTTAGTATCACTCTCAGGAACTGATTATTTTCACTGACTCTTAGAGAATTAAGTCAGCAAGAGACACTGATGAAGAGAAGCAGGTCCTTATTTACAAAATAACTCATAAAAGTTTTAGTTAATATAAAAGAAAACAAGACCTTTTGTAAACTTAACTTGGCTATTTGACAGTGTTGTATAATGAATAAAGAGAAATATACAATAGCATTTTCATAATCTATTTAAAATATTAGTATGCTACCAGTTGTTAAAAAACAGTCACATAAGGGACATAAGGTTAAGGCATTAATAGAGAAATTATTTTGTCTGTGGTTAAGGACTACAACACAGACTGGAAGGTCTCTTGTTTATGTTAGCTGCACATCACTATAATGTCACTGACTCTCCTAGTTACTATTTAGCTAGTTATTCCAGGTAATAGTAAATCAAACTCATATCCTTGGCACACTGCCAAACAAGATCCCTGCACTTAAATAAAATGTAGGCTTTTGAAACTCAAAGTTAGAGCTTCAGTCCTTTTGATGGCTACTTGCTATAATCTTATTTATTCCTTTTGCAGTGTTGTCTCATCTGCAGATGGATGTTGCTCTGTCCTACAGCTTTTCAACTGTCTATAGAAATAAGATATCTCTCCCAACAATTACTGCAAAAATAAAGGCAAGGAAAGATGAGAGGTTTGCCATGTAGGCTACATGCAACAATAATTAAGCCTGGGAGTAAAAATAGGGATTTCAGGTTCTCCCTAGGGAAACCACTCTTGAAAAAAGCTCATACAAAGGTCACCATTCTTCCTCTAATTGCATGAACAGAAATGTTACAGAAAAAACGTTTTAGCTATAGCTACATTTATGTCTACCAAATCTGCATTTGTACACCCTTGCAAATTTAAATTCAATAAGACTCACCCTCCTTTTTCAATTCTTACCAGATATGAATAGGTAATCTGAAAACTCATCTTTTAATTACACCTCTTGACATGTCAAACCACTTGCAGGTATGGTGTTCAAAGGCAAGCACTGCATAATCAAGCTGTATACAGCCATAAAGAGTAACTTCTGGCATATAGCTATATATACATACATGTGATGCCACAAACAATTGCATAAAATACTTTCTATTGCCTTCCAGACTGGATTTGAAAATATGCTGCATACACATATATATAGATACACACATTCAGGTGTGAGCATGCTCGTACACATACTCAGAGACCAGCAGCACAGAAGACTGGTGGGTATTTATTTGTCTAGGTAAATGACAACAACAGAGTTTACTTGGTTTTCCCTATTAAACTGAAACTGCATTTCATTTACTTCTTAGCTAATGAGTCCTGCACTTCCCGAGGGTGTTTATACTTTCATCACCACTCAGCTGCAGGTCAACAACTCAATCTATACAGAAGAGTGACCACCAAGTGACACAGCTTAACAGCACATCTCCACACCCATTTTGATTATCAGACCTGGTTTTCGATTGCATGCATTTTCCATGCAACACCAGATTCAAGGCACTAATCCCTATTTTTGAAGCACTCAATGTCTGAGCATCAAGACACGTAATACTAGGAAAGCAGTAAGGGTTTGGCAAATAACTTCACCCTTCTGAGAGAATGGAACTTTCTACAGTAAAGTTTTACTCATTAAATACACTGACACCAGAGATGGGGGTCACCTTCAGCTTCAAACTGAAGATGCTTTTCTTTGAATCTTCTCTAACAACAATATTCATCTTTCTAAAAAGACAGAACAGTTAGCTCCACAACATACAATCCTCATCTTACAGAAACGATTAAATGGATAATATGATATATTATGTATTATTATTTTATGTTAATTAGATTGATAATGCATTCATGTATGAATATGTCACATCACACATTAATTATGTTTAATGCATTTCTGAAAGGAGCAACAATGAAACAGGCAACTATTTCCACACATAAGTGTCAAATGCAATATAATGTTGTGGTCAGTTACCTTTTCTTACTCTATAAATGCTATTTTACTGAGGCATAGTATGTGACAAGTATCATCATCCTATGGCAAGAACATGGCAAATTATCCAAGATATTGTATGCAACACCACAGCTTTTTTTGTATCTTATACATGTCCATACACTCATGCCTGTGTCCACAACCCAAAGACCTAGGACATCAATTAGAAATGTACTCGTGAATATTCTAAATACAGACTATTTTTTTTTACCGTATCAGTCTAATCTGGCTAGCCCAGCTAAAAGAGCCTCTCAGAAGAGCAAGATAGCTCCTATAGCACCTGACTCCCCTTGTTTCCCAAGCCCTAATGATCCACTGCCCAACTAGAACTGGATCGAGTGAGGTGTTTTTGACACAGACTCAGAGCAAGACTCACACCGCTGGCTGCACATCCTGAAAGCACTACTCTGTCAGATTTCATGCCATTATAATATATTAAAGCCTGTTTTTCAAAGAAGGTTTACCAGGATATTTTGGCCTCACCTTGTATACAGTGTGTTAGGGAGCATTTCTCAGTATATAATGAAAAAAACCATCCTAGCTATTTCACTTTCTTCTCACTTAATCTCCAATTCACAAAATTGGGTCATTTTCAACAGCTTTACCACATGAAACAGTGAGAAATAATAATAGCCATCAATTAAGTCAAATTTAGTACTTATTACTCAACAAGAATTGCCTAGGAACAGAACATGTTTTCCATAAATGTATTCACTGTTCAAAATTCTTTTGAGTATGTTTTAATGCATGCACCTCCTCTTCTACAGACTTTTAATAAGCTTCTCATTGCAAGCATATATCATAAGCTGGATACTCACAATTCTAAATTCAATTTAGTTTGATAGATCTCAAGCTAATGTGGTTTTTGCCAATTACACAAGCAGAACTCATCTGATCTGTAGTATGTCCATTCATGAGCCTGCATTCTGTATTTACTTTTCATTAATATTCCCCTATAATTAAATACACACTACACACACACACACATTCCCCTTACTTCTCCATCCTCTGCTTTTCTATCTACTCCTGTGATTAACCATGCTCCCCTGAACAGAATTAACCTACCTATGGGAGAAAATCAGAGTGAAACATCTTCGCCCAGCTATGTTGCTATTTTGAATGCAAATCAAAGATACCATATACTTGAGATCTGGCTATGAAGTTCTAAAGAGGAAAAATACTTGCCTTAACCATGAAATTAAGATAATTTTGTTTCTCTTCAATTTGTGTAACAGAAAAATATGAGCTATTTTCTCACCATAAGTGCCACACAGTGTCAATAGTTAATAATTCCATAGCAAACACATAAGTGACCCATTCGGCATTCATTAGCTTTGATATGCTGTCTGCCATCTAAGACCTTTTAAAATATGTATGAAGTCTGCAATAGCAGACATGGTTTTCTGGACCATTTTCTTTTTCAAGCCATAATATAACCGCACACCTACAACCAAGCTGCAGTTTGCCATCTCTCTCTTTTTAATTTCAATTATAGCTTGCAAAAAAGTCAGCATCCCCTTACAATAGGAATCACTCAGGTTGAATCCTTGTGATCAAAATAGAAAGTGAGGAGTTAGAATAGGCACACTGTATTTATAACGTCCTTTCATTGTATCCCAGCTTTAGTTTCTCAGCACAGAGAATCAAGTCTTTAAGTTAAAAATAGTCTTGAAGTCTTTGGTCTTTAAGTTAAAATTAGCATTCGAAATATTCACACTTTTGAAATTATATCCCAAGCAACAAATCTCACCATTTCAGTTACAACATGTGATAGCGCTCTTCTGCAACACCCAAAAAAAAACTAACATAATGGGATGTTCCCTATTAGGTAGAGACTCAGGAGGCGTAGCAGCTCCAGACTGGGCATAAAGGGGACTCTGAGCCTGAAGCTAGATCATGGTGCCACAGACGCCGTACAACTCATCCACCCTCCATCCCACGGACCTGGAGGAACAGTGTTAGGTTGATGACGACAGCACCACGAGACAGTGAAGTCAATCTGCTTCGGGTCCATGTGGCATATCCCCAGCCCATACACTGTTTCAGTCACTGGCCCCCATCCCATAACTCAGGCAGTTCACAACCATGCAAAACGAGAGTGCGATACGCAGACAGATCTTATTTGGTATTTATGTTTTGCACAAATACAGGAGACCTCATGCCGTGCACAGCAGTAAAGCAGTCAGCCTAACATTTCTCCAAGTTGTTTACCAGCTAGCTCTCACTCCCACATGTTTGCGGACTACTAAAAATTACAACTTTTCTTCAATTCAGCTGGCTTCTACTGCCTGTCTCCCATGGTTTGAAATTTCCAATCTGACCACTGAACTAAGTGGGAGCCTGTAATGAGACAAGTGAGTCAGTGAAGGTCTGTTTCCCAGCCACTGTTTGGCACATACTAAAGAACCTACATTGGTCAAATCCCTGTACAAGACTTATTTTCCTGGGTTACCTTGGATATCCATTCACCGGAACTCAGTACAGGTAATAAATTATATTGGCTAAGATTCACTCTTGTCTTGAAATAAACAAGAGCCTATACATGAATAAGAGAGAAAAATACACCATTTCTGTTTTCTAAATGCAGGAAGTTTATGCTTAAGATTGTTAATATCAATAGACTAATACATAGAAAGAGTAGTTAGGCATTTTGTCAACAATATAAATAATAAAGGCATACCTACATTTTCAGCACTGAAATAACACAGTAATGGAGGAATAATCCAAAATGCTTTATTGCTTCCTATTTTCTTTTAGTTTGCATATTTCCTCAAATTATATGGGGGGAGGAGGAAATTATATGGGGAGGAGGAGATATATATATACACATATAGTATTGTCAAACTTATGAGTTGACAATACACGAGCAAAACCAAACACTGTCACAATACTGAACAGAGCAGGCTTATCTTGGCTTTATTTGTTCTTTGGAAAGGGTCACCTCTTTTTGTTTCAGAGTGTTTTGAGAAAGACTTCAATAGAGATCTCCTTTTCTACTTCTGTGAAAAGGCAGAGCTACTTCCCCAAGCTCCTTCTCCATGTGCTGCTGCCTGTGGCTTTCCATGGCCATCAACAAGCCACAACCCTTTTCCCTTCATGACCTCTATCAGGCTCTGCTCCTGCACAGTTTTTCATCTCTTAAAACTGGTGCTTTCCTTTTTCTCCACACAGCATGCCCAATTTGAGTACCAGATGACTAGGTCTCTTACATCCTGACCTGTGGATATGTCTTTCAACCTGGTTTTACCCCTTTTCTCACTTCATCTTTTCCACTTTGGTATCTGATTAAATGCAAATGGCAGTAAGATGGAGAAATACACAGATTCTGGGCATCTGCTTGCTACACACTGTCCTTGCTTTTTTTCCCTTCCACTTCACCCTAAGTAAATGGAAAGGGTGGGTCAGGAGAAGAAGCAAGCTTCTTGATTTTTCCCACAGGTTGCTGCTTCCAGGACGGCAGAAACCGGTGCAGGTTGTGCAACAGCTGCCTGAGTTGGAAGCATCCTGCACCTCAGCCCAAAGCCTGTTCTGGCAGTCATCCCACCCTCTGCAGCCAGCAATGAAGCAGAACTGCTGAGCTGTCAGCAACTTCCCACAAGAGGCCAATTTTTACACTGCATAATTGTCGGGAAAAAAATAATAATCACGAGAACTGGCAATTGCATTGATACGCAATCAATGAGAATGCATACATGAGATATACAGGTTAAATTTGCATGCATATCTGATTAGCTGTGTCTTTAGAATAGTCTTACTAAATATTGCAAATTTTTTTTTTTTTTTTGAAAAAGAAGTCTGGATTTAATTCTGTCAAAATATAAAGCTTGGTTTCGTTTTCCTTTCCTCCCTCCAAGTGAGCATAATCCAATTTTCATTTGAAACTGTAACATTTTATTTTGCATTGCTTGGGAGTTATGAACAAAAAGAGAAAAACAGTAATAGGAATGAAAAATGAATTTGCCAGCTTCATCTTTATTTAAGCAGACAGAGAATGAAATAGGACATTTTCCTACAGTTATTCCTCTTCTTACACCCACTTCCCCAGAGAACATCTAGAAAAGAAGGCTCCAGACTGGTTAATCAAAGCTTACAGAAGCTAGTCTCAGGAGCAGTTTTATATATCTATCTCCTACATGCCCTTCGCCTGAGAGCTCAGACTACTGAGATCACCATACAGGAAAGGAGCCAGGATGTTACAGACCTAGGCACAGATGGGAGAACTGCTGTGGCTCACCTTGACAGCCTGTGTCAAGAGGCCAAAAAACATAGTTACACTTCAGGCTTGAGTGTTTAAGGTTCAGTGCATCAGCACAGACAAGATTTTCATGAGGTTGCCAGGCTGCAACATGTTTTCTGGGTCTGGAAACCAGGGTGTTGCAGGAAGATGCAAGAAGATACAGGAAGGGGAGATGGGGTGATATTTTCTGATTCTGCAGAAGAATCTGGTTCTGAGATGATGCTGTTTCATATTTGCTTGTGAAGGCTTGGATGACAAATGCTGCATTTCAGGCTGTGGCCAGGGCCTCCAAACCACCATTTCATCTGGCATTCCCAGCTTGCATCTGGCACCCTTATAATTGCTCATCATGTTGCATGGAACAACCCCACCCCATCTCATCTCCTCAGTGAATCTGGGAAGTCAAAGTAAGGAAGAATAAACACTGCCATGTAAAGAAGAAGGACGCAGTCTTGTTTTCTGCCTCTACCCACCAAGCTACTGCATCTGACAATACCTGTCAAACCTACCCCTGTCTTAAAACTGCCTCAAAACTTTCTTCCCAGTCAAGCAAGACTAAGACCACTTGAGCTATCTTCCCAGTCACTGACTCCTCACAACAACCAGATGCTTTCAGCAAGACACAACCAACTGCTTTCATCCCATCTTCCTCCCACCTTCTTCAGTGCCTTCCTGGCACCCATGGCTCAATAAGCAGACTCTCCAGCACATGTCCAGAAAGGTTACAATTCCATGCAAATATCAATCAATATACAAACTGGCATGATCACTGATATTATATGCCACACAAACAAAAACTGGAAGTCTATAATAAACACAAAACAAAACATGTATGTCTGAGTGTATGTATTAAAACTAAAACCTCTCCTTTCTCTGTGGTTTTCCAAACATATACATTCTTTATTCCATAAGTATGAATTATGTAAACTACAGAATAATAATACAATGAGGAAAGCTGTATCAAACTGGTTAAGTTTCCTTTACAATACTTCAGGCAGTATTTTGATTGCTGTATTTTGCTCAGTGTGAATATCTGAACGCTGAAAATACTTTCTCAAAACAACAGTAAAAAATTTTGCACCTAATTTCAAGACTTCCATATAATACCCTGGGTGTGTTTGTATAACATTGAAAAGAACAACAATGCAAAACCCAGGCTTCTGTTCAGAAAGTGCACAAAGGAATATATTGCAGTGGCTACATTGATTTTGCTTCAGTACTTTGATGCACAGTTGATCGCACACATTTGACAAAAATAAGTTTTCCATAAAGACTTTCTATTAGAGGGCTAGGAAGCCCAAAGTAATAAGCAATTCCCAGTGTCATAAATAAAATTCATCCATTTCTGCGGTTAAACACAACCTTTACTTTTCCATTGAATAATGTAGTCACCACAGCTTATTTTCTTTGTGGCAAAATTTTATGCTCTAGTTCAGACAAAGCATTAAGTGTTGCCACCAAAAAAACCTGAAAAACAAACAAGTCAGTGCCTGGTGATATTTATGTGTAAGTAGGAAACAATAGAAAAAAAAAAACAACAAAATCTTGGAACAAATAAACTACAAATCCTGCATTCGTCACTTCACAAGCAATAGCTGTCAACTCAAACAGCAACTATTTCTCTTGTTAACCAGGTGGCAGTTCTCAGCCCTGAAAGATGTTTGGTTGCTGAACTCCTGGCAAAGAACCAGCACCCACACTGCCTAGCTTCTGCACATGGAAGGGACATCTCCTCTCCCCACTTAGGCTTATGCCAATAACAAGGCAGCGTGAGGCACCTGGCATCAGTTTGCATTCATTGTGGGTTTTTTAGGTCAGGAGGAGCACCAGTTTCAGATGGGTCCAGACAGCTCTGCTTGGAATCACATGAACGTCCCTGCACTGCACACTGCACTCTTCAGAGCATCACGTAATAGGAAACATTATTCACTCAGGTGCGGTGCAGCCCAACTACACACAGACAGCTTGATTGGTAATCACACCTGAGCTAGGAAGTCCTCCTGAGACTTATTAGTGTCAGCTTGAGTTGTCTGGAAACATGTTGCCTATATTTAAAAGAACTCTCAGTCATTCTCTGAAAAGGTCTAGTGTGTCCATAAAGTAGAGCAGATGTCTGTAAAAGCACCTCAGAAAACCTCAGATTCTGTTTCTATAATCGACTTACTAGAATTTAGAAGCTAAAGTCTCTGCAGGTGCTGTGCATGCTTCAGCCTAGGGTTTTGATTGGTGAGCAGCGAGGATTTTCCCTCCATTGCTCCTAACACCTTTCTCAAGCTGCCTAGGAGGTACTCCCTCCAGTGCTCCTGCAGTGCACAGGCAATGCTCAGGGCTCAGGCAGAAAAGACAACAGAAATCAGTAGGCAATCAAATAAATAAAGCCCAAGTCTATCATAATTAATACATATAATGGAGATCAGTTAAGAAGAAAGTTAACTACTTTACCAACAGAAGGCTGCTTTATATTTGAGCTTCTTATTCCTTCCTGCTACAGCAGCCTACAAAGTAAGGGATTAAATCCTAGTACTACTGTAGTTAAAGCATTACAGCTCTCTAAAGTCAATTAGACCTGTCATTTGAATGCTTGATTTTGCAGCTCCTTTTAATGCATTTAATTTATTTGTTTGGTTTTAATAATGTATTGACAAATATTGTCAAGCAGCAACAAAAACAAGTTGAAAACAAGCGCTGTGATTGCATGCGCCAGGTTTAACTGCGTCACATCCTCAGTAGTTATTCACTTGTTTTCAGATACCTGGATGGCAGGATATAAATGCTAGCAAGAAAAGAATGGTTTTATGGTTAAGACATTGAAAAATGAGGTTATCTTCTTAGAAAGAGTATTCTAAACAACAAATAAATGTTAAGTGATTAGGCTTTTCCATTCCTCCTTTCCTTTCTTTAAATAGTGGTTAGAAAGACTCCCTTCTCCATAGAAATTTTGGGAGTCCTAATGAATATCTGCAGAATAGTTTACGATCATGGGTGGATACAAGTACTTTAAAGCAATTCATTTTTATTTGCTTTCTTTTCTATAGTACGTCTGAAAAAAAAATTGCAAACTGGAATTTCTACCTACTGTATAGAAAACAAAGAAATACAAAGCTGTGCCATTTTCTCTCAGAGCTTTCACTATTGAACATATGGATTTAAATAGACCTGATTTTAAAGGAAAAAAATAAAAGCAAAACTTTCACACACCATTCATCTGATAGTTCCCGTAGAAATAATTATTCCTTGCACTCTTTTCCCTGGAAATTAACAAGTGGAGGGGAAAAAAAAAATGAAGAGAAAAAAACCCAGAAATATGCTTGGTATTATCAATGAAACCAGCCAAAACTTTTTAAACCTTTCTTCTTAAACCACTACAGTGGCAATATATTCTGGAGCACTTTTCATTACTTCTATTCTTACAGCAAAAAAAAAGGTAATGCACTTGTTTCAGATATTGTGTTATGTGGCAGCCCTTCTAGGAGGTAAGTGCTGTTGTGACAGAAGCGAATCTCCACAGTATCACTGATGTGAAAGACACCCTTTTAGTTTTTTGTCAGCCGAGACTGTTCTATGGTGAAGGGTTTGGCTAATTTTACTTCTGAGGCTGTTGGTATCTTGCTGCAGATGTAGTAGCTTATGCATAGAATTGCCACTGTTGTCCCCACATCAGAGAGATGCTTATGACTCCTGGGCAATTTTCTTTCACGTGTTCACAGAGGGAACATTGCAGTCAGAGGAACTGGGGCACGAATTCTTTGCTTTGTTCTCCCACTGTCATCTCAGCCCCCTGGGGTCAACGTTGAACAGCATTTTTTAACTTGAACCAGGAGACTAGAAAGCTGGTCAAGGAGTGCATGTCTGCAGTGATCAGGGGATGTTTAGATTGGATATGAGGAAGAAATTCTTTACTGTAAGGGTGGTGAGGCACTGGAATGGGTTGCCCAGGGAAGCTGTGACTGCTCCATTGCTGGTGGTGTTCAAGGCTGGGTTGGACATAGCCTTGGGTGGTATGTTTCAGTGGGAGGTGTCCCTACCCATGGCAGGGGGGTTGGAACTAGGTGATCTTAAGGTCTTTTCCAGCCCTAACTATTCTATGTTTGTTTACATCACACACCCATTAACTTCATACAGCCATGGAACTGGTCTTAAAAGAAAACACCAGAAATACTAGAAAAAGTTATCTCGATTCTGCAATAAGGAGGAGGTTCTTTGTTCCCCACCTTGTTGATTTCTGAAGTCATCCTCACTCAAGCATAAACAGCTGAAAATACATCTGATCTTTCTACCTGCATTTCATGCTGCGTTCAAGTCATCTGGTTATCAGCCCTACCAGCTTTGAAGAGATGCTCAAAGCGCAGTAGAGTAAGTAATATTGCTTCCACTTGTGTAAATATTGTATATTAGCAATTCAACATGAATCACATCTCATATTCTCAGATGAAAGATGCTAGAAGCCCTTGACATTCATCTACCTGCTTACACCCTCAAGTAATAACCATTAGAAGTTACTATTTGTCAAAGACTTGAAGTAACATCCAGGAACTTATTTTGATTTCTGCAACATGTGACAGACAGTAGCATACACTGTCAACTGGAGGGAATGAAGAAAACAGGAGACTTTAATTATAGTTTAAGTAGTACTACCCATGACAGTATAGGGACAAATGAGTGAGCAGCAGAAAGTACTCAACAACGCTGAAAAAAAATAGTATAAACAATTGAGGTAGAGTTGTCAATTTTAATTGCTATCTATGCTAAAGCAGAATAGTGGCTTTGCAGTTGTCCCCCACATGTCATGGGGAACCCAGGAATCAGGTGCTTGATTAGCAGAATCACACCACACAGTGTGATGTCAGAGACAAATCTGTTGCAACTGGAAGGAATAGGGCATTACTCTACATCCTGCAGCCCACGGGTCTGTCTCTAGCCTTCTGGTTGCTGCAGAAAGAGCAGAAGCATGGCTTTTCCCACCTTGTCAAGAATCAACTTCCTGAACATCCCTCTATCCCCAGGATAGAAGAAATAAATTTGTGCCAGCCACTCTGCAGGAAAACAAGGGAGAGAAAGAGCTAAGTACTGCCAAGTGCAAAACTAAGTATAATGTCGCCCTTACCATATGAATAGCACCATTTAAATGAGCGCGCATTATTGTATGTGGATTTTATTGAGATGCATCTGGCACAGTCAGCACATGGTTTCAGTGCTGCTTTTTTTTTTTTCTATTTGTGACTGTAGCAATACTATGCAGATAAAGCAGAGGCACTCAATAATAAAATCTTATCCCTTGCCACTGCACAGTGAGATGTCGAATTTGGACAGAAAGTGATAAATACTGCTGCCTCTTGGAAATGAAGAACAGTGATCATCTAAAACTCTTTTAACTGTATGACGACATTGTTCTTAATAGTTGTTGTTTCTGGAAAGCTTTTTCAAACAAGACAGGATTCCAATCCTGGTTCTAAAAATGAGATATATATGACCACAATTTCAGTGCCTCCACTGCTATAGCTCCTGTACCTATTTAGTTAATTAGAGAGAAAAAGCCAGGATAAGATAAGTGAAACATTTACCTTCCTTGTACCTCTGGAACAATTTCAAAGCCCGAGGAAGACTAAGAAATTTACTTAGGTTAGCTAGAATAAACAGGGAGTATTTAAAATCTTTTGAAAGACATTGTTAAAATACAAATGCTCTCCTTATTTCTTACTTAAGTATTTTCCTATTTAGAGAAGAATAACCATCTTAGGCCAACATAGTAATAAAACAAATTAAATAGAATTCACTTTTCATCTCCCCAGACTTGCATGTGGGTAATGTTTTTCTGTTGTATTCTTAATACAGTATGTGAATGAAAAACATCAGTTCAGACATGAGCTTGTGAATTGTAAGAATTGTCATCTTTACACTTCCAGTTCTTCAAGGCTGCAGCCTGAGACTCGATGAGGTTGCAAAGACTGAGCAGGGTGCAGCTCGATATGAACATGCAGTATTGTGAGTGGCTTGGTACCATAAAATCAGTTCCTATCTAGGCCTCTTGAGGTACACTGTTAATAACTGAACAGATCCCATTCATTAAATAATTATAGGGACATTTTCTCTTCAACACTCATCCTAGCCAAGGGCAGTGTTTCTCCTTACTGAAATGATTTTTGGGCTGGGTTGAATGCTCCACACAAAAAGGGTTGGGTTTTTTAACACAACTGGTATTCCAAGACATGACAACTAAAACCATGAGCTTGATCCTGTCACTAACATTGCACATCACCTTTAAGAACATTTTGTATTCTGTCACCAGCAAGATGGGAATTCTTCTGATGTATATTAACCTATTTATCTCCCAAATTATCACTGGACTTTTTAAGCTAAAAATTGCCTGCAAAGAAACAAAATCTAATCGAACTTGCATCCACTGAAAAATCCTTCATGCTTCTTTGTACATGCCAAACTATGAGATATCAGGGCAGTAAAACCAAAATTGACCTGTAAGTGCTCTTTCAGATCCTTGTACATCCAACATAAATATGAGTATTTGGCTCCTGTTTAGACATTATCTTCTTAAATCCTCATTATAGTATTGCCAAAAATGGAGCCAAGTTGAGTGGACACAGCTGAAATGGCTGCTGCATGATGAAGAAGAATGAAAATAAAGGCGGTTTTGCAAGTATTAATAGACTAATGGTATTCACAAGCCTGGAAGAGCAGGAAGGGAGAGGAGTGCAGTGAATACTATCAGTATAGTATATTGAATTGCAGGAAGGATCTCTATAATAAAATTAAAACTACCTTTTTTTTTTTCACCTTCTGTAAAACAGAAGAACTTTTAGTAATAAGACCCCAAAATTCTGGTATCTCAGCCACAAAATCTGAAGCTCATTGGCAAGACATCTGGGTAGCAGCACATTTACTGGCTTTGCTCTTTCTTCCCTCTACTCCACTTGCGCAAATCCCTCTGCACACAGACTGGATGCTACAGTGAGCAGAGCTTGTGCTCTCTCTAGAGAAATTTCAGAAGTCTTTTTCCTTCCCATCTGTTATTCAAATCCACCCTAATTTGTTCAGAGTTGAGCTTGTTCTCAGAAGGACAATATTCGCCCCACAATACAATAAACTCAAAGTTCAAAATCTCTTCCCTCCTTAAGCAAAGGTTTCTTCTGTCATAAAACAGCTTTGCCACACTTAACTTCATCGGGTGGCAGGGCCATGCACTGTTCTTCAAGGATGATGGTAATTGTCACTATAGCATTGAAAGCAGGCACTGGATACTTCCTAATGTCACTGAAGAGAATGCAGGAGATAGACCATGAGATCTTATATGGATCAGAGCAGAGGTGTCCTAGCTCTCAGGCTTTTTAAAACCCATCCAGATTTAAAATGCACAGAAACATATGGTGCTGCCGAGGCCCCGCACCACAGCAAAGGATGTGAACTGGGAGGAGCACTGTGTTGTACCCACAGAAGTGAAGAGAGCAGTGAGAAAGCCTTGCACCAAATCCCATGCCTGGATGGACAAATTTCATTGCTGAGTGCTGCTAAGCATGATTTTCACTCTAACAAATTTGTCTGGCAGGAAGATAGGCAGAAAGAGCTGAAGGAGGAAGAAGGGGCATAAGCAGATGGACTGTAGCATAAGTCATGGCACTGGCAACAGGAATTTTCCCATGCCCATGTCTTTTGTGGGGTGCAAAGAGGAAATATAGGTTAAAAAGCTCTGTAATAGGACCATCTCTAACTAGACAACTCTGTGTCTAGGAGCAAGAGCAGTCTACCCCACCATCAGCCATGTCATATTATGACAAAATGGTGTCTCTTAACAGGGCTATTAGAGGAAATTTATTTAATTTATGATCTTAAAAATAGTGTGGCAATAGTTTGCCCAGTTATGAACAAAACAGAAAAAAAAAAGACAGGAATGCAAAAGCACACTGATGTAAAATGAGCTTGTAAAAATATCTGAGCTTTTGGCATGAAAGCATTGGGTGTGATAGAAGACCGGACTCCTCTTGAAGCGTGGGTAAGACTTGAGCCTGAAAAGTACCACACTCTAGACACTCCTACTTATTAGCACTAAGACAATTGTTAACGTAGAACTGCTCATCACTAATTTAAACAAATTGCATATAATTAGTCCCTATAAACTCTCCAGAAAACACTGCTTTACTACTCAGCTACCTGACTGCCTCCGTGTCTTCTCAGTTCACAAGGCTTGGGCACTTACAGAGGGTGCTATGAATACTAGGCTTAGAATCGTGGAAATTTTTGGCTTAACTGCTCTCCTAAGTCAAACAACACTGAAATTAAAGCAATAATTTTTACATTCCCTTTCAGTGATGGACCTTTATTTTATACTTAGTTGATTGTACTGCAATTCACTGGGCCGCACATTACATACTGTCCATTCCACCAGTGCTCTCTGAGAAGCTTCGTAAACTCACCATTATATATAACTGTAAAAGAACTGAAATTTTTAGCACTTTTACTTGAAAATTATTGACAATAATCACTGATGCCACTTCTTTGTACACTGGCCAGATCTATCTGTACTGGATTAAAAAAATAAAAAAATAAACATAAAACAATTAAAAAAAAATAATAACTTGTAGCACTCTGTCAGCAACTTAGGACACTGTTGTTGCACATTACCCTCAGGGAGAAAGTATTAGTGCCATGTATCAGGGCAAAGAGACTACCAGGTGACCCACTTATTAATTCGTACATTGCAGTGTATGCAGCTTGAACTTTCATTCCCTATATTCCTTTTTTAGAAGTATTTTTCAAAAGGATTAGAAATTCCTGCCAACTCAGCTTTTCGTTTTACAAATTTGCTTTAAGGTCCCTCATTGAAGATGCATTGTAACTCATGAAATCTATTTCTGAACCAGTTCTGGTTTCCACTGTTGCCAGTATGTAACAGAACAACGAAAAAAACAAGAACTTTGGGATTCTGAGAAAAAGCTCCATTCTTTTTAGAGAGGAAAACACAAGAGGACTGTGTCCACTGGGGCAAAATTGCTGTTCTGTCTCAGCTGCTTAATTTGCTGCTTGTTCTATATGGTTTCTGTAGACGAAAATTAGTTTCATTATACATTAATGTCCTTGAATGTAAAGTGGGGAAGACATGCTTCTTCTGCAAATTAGTCTCTGTAAGTTAAAATAGACAAGATAGAGCAGGCTGAGGTTGATCCTGTCAGAATTATTCATGTAATAGTAGATTAAGCACAGAACCACTTATCTGCACAAAAAATTGATTGTCTTCCACAGAAACAGAGACCTCTCCTTACAGAGACCAAGGAGTGGTGGATTAACAAGAAACAATTTGAGAATTTAAATCTAGCTAGATTTTAAAAACTCAAACCAGTGTACCAAAGCCAAAAAAAAAAAAAAAACATAAAAACAAAACCTTCTCCCTTCTTTTCTTCTGAGGGCAAAGTTCACTTTCATCACAAGAATGGTTCTATGCTCTGGTCATGGGGAGCATGCTCCCTTTATCCTCTGGTTAAATCCTTCTTTGGAGGCCTCCGACGATCTACTCTGACAATGGAGCACTGCAGAATAAAGCAAATAGCAAGGAACTTCCAGAAGGATTAAAGCTGGTGCTTTCAGGGAAAATGCCAAATAGAAAGACACTGTAAATGAGGAGACACCAAAGAATTTAATTTCGCCAGCCTGGAAGGGGGAAGGAAGAAAATATATTTTCATCCTTGGAAAGAATCTTAACGCAGCTAGTCTGTCCCAAACCAGTTAATTGTCATGCCATGTGGAAGGTCCTAGTCATGTTACATTAATGCGCTAACTGAAGAAATATTTTCCAAGATACCTGATAAATTGAGAAGTATTTATACTTCTATTCTCTATTACCTCTCTATTGTTAAAATGACTTTACCAGCTCACAAGATCTGAATCGTCTTTCAACTTTTCAAATTGGTTAGAGTGATTTCAGAAATCCCAGCTCTTCATAACAGGCCCACACACTGAACATGGCCCCGCACTGCACTCTGTTCTAAGGCAACACAAAGCTATACCCCATTATCAGAGCTTTTCACAATTGGCTTTATAGCGTCATTGAAAACATAAAAATCTCTGTTCTTGTTGAATGCAATATCCTTCTTAGTCCCAAGTTAACTAATGATACTTGAGTTGCTTCTGACTTTTAATTTTTAAAGGAATAGTTACTTTAAGGGGTTTTCAGGGAATTCTTGAAGAGAATCCACTGGTTAAATCCCACCTTTTCATATTTAGCAGTAAGAGTAAACATACCCTTTGCATCCTCAAAGAAAAGAATCAAGAGATTCCAAGTGCTATAAACTGCTTTTCCCTAAAACTAGTCAAAGAACAAGCCAAACCAAAACAAACAAACAAAAAACCAAACAAACAAAAAAAAACCACAAATCAACAGCCTTATGATTTTGTATTTTCATTAATATAGGCCAAATACACACAAAGGTGCTGGGACATACTCTCAGAATATAAGCCAGTCTTTTAATTCACAGATCATGACCAGATTCAGCCTGCCAAAATAATCAGTAGAACATCAATAATCAGTAAAATTTTTTTTCTTTGCTTGTGCTCCTCACAACTATATAAGGGAAGAGAGGGAGTGGCAGTCATGTGGAAAGAGATATACACCCTTTACTTGAAAGGAGATGAAGAAGCACATGCAGCAGCAAGTCAGGTCTGAGACCACATAGCTCAGCAAAAAGAAGATGGGTAAAATGACCAATTACTCAGATGATCAATACTGTCAGTTTCAGTGCATGTGTTCACACAAATGAAGGGGTGATCCTTAGTAAGGCCAGTGATGAAAAAAGCAAGTGCAAGCCAATGAAGTGGAAGAAAAAGGTTTGATTTAAAAACAGAGGATACCTCTTGTTCTTCAACTTTTCCTTACTCTGGACCTGCATCTCTTGTGGGAGAAAAGAAAGGGGAAATCTGTTTCTTTCCCCAGCAAGACTGAACCTCCCTTTATGTCTGGTTTGCCCTCCTCAGAAATTCATGATGATTCATTCCTTGCTGTCTCAGGACTCTGCTGCTCAGCTGCCAGATTTACTCCAAAGTGGAGTGTTCTGGTCCCTTTCTTCCACCAGCTTTTCACATGATTAACCAAGAGCCTGTGGAAAGACCTTTCCAAGTGCTCCTTCCTCAAAGGATGAAGCTACAATTCACTGCTTCTACTGAAGCTCTAATATCACTTTTGCTTGGCTGGGATGGTGTCATATGCTGTTATTAGTCAAGATGTGTTCCCACACTGAGCTGGGGGCTCAAATAAATCACCCTACAAGCACAGCCTACACTAACTTTCCTTAGTGGAAGTGAAAGAGGATTTTCTAACCCTCTTTGGCTGTGCCCATACTGCTAAACAAAAGAAGTACTAGACCCCTGGTCACCCACACTTGTTCCTTAGGTCCCAGGTGGGTTCGGACAACTTCAGCTAGTTCTCTCAAAGCCAAATCTGCTAGGGAGGGTGGTAACTGCAAGTAATGTGGACATGAGCCAGCCAGAGACATTTGGACTTGGGTCAATCCCTGGGCCTTTTTAATTAAGCAATATAAATTCAGTCTTAGGTTCCTGAACAACTAGAAGGAGTTTAAGGTAAGGGAAGGATATCAGTGCCAAACTGAAGGTGGACAGTTCTTACTCACAATTCTTACTTGCCATCTGTTAATGAGAAGAAATTGGCTCTGCCTTTGAAGTTACTTTATAGTCTCCAGTAATAAGCTTCTTGACACAGATTTATGGTTATCTACTAGGTCTGAATGGCAACTAACATTCTTGGTTTATTTGACTGTGGATTAATAAGATATTGGAAGAAAAAAACCAAGTTAATATTGAACCTATACTACCTTCCTTCACAGTTCTAATGCTTGCAAATGTGCAGACATGCCTTTGAAACCTCCTGGTAGAAACAAAAGCTATTCAAATGTTTCCAGTGTTGGATACCTCTTAGTTGTACTGCCCAGTGCATGGTGCCTGGAACACAGACTTCCAAAGTTTAAGATCCACAGAAACACTTAATGCTACATTTTAAAAGTTGAAATTTTTTTGTTGCTGTTGCTGTTGTTAGGGTTTGTTTTGGCCTTTTTTTTTTTTTTGATGGAGGATAATACATTTCCTCCTACAGTCAGCTACTGTGGCAACTATACTGTCTCAGTGGAAATTGAGGGCCACCCTCATGAGTAGGCTTTCGTGCCATCTCTCCCTCAAGCGAGCCTGCAGGTGCTAGCCCAGGCATCTGGAGCACATGTAGGACTCCACATGCCCAAATCAACAAGGGTTGCTAGGCGTGCTCAAGCAGGCAGCTTGTAGAGCATCTGCATGGTAGTAGGCAGGCAGGTAGGATGCACAGGATGCACACCCTAAGGTCACCCTAGAGGCCACTGCTCCGGAGCTGTGCAGTGAGAGCTGGTAGGCTCATCAGACTGTAGGAGCACCTTCAGTTATAAAAGAAAAGCAACATTTACAAGGGTATCTCACCTTTTACAAGAGAGTTATAAATGGAATAAATTCAGAGAAACTAAACTCTCAAATGTAACTCTCTTAGACGTCCTTGAGAAAGAAACACATCTAGAAATAGATGTTTTCCATGAAAATATACTTAAATTTGAGATCTATTTGCTTCCCAATTGATAAGTATCTTAAACAATTTCTGAATTCTGCTTTCCTGTAGGACTTTCTGTTGCTAGCATGTCTAAATGACTATAGATTCCCTTAATCCCTTTATTATTTACTTTATAATTTCTTTTGTCACTCTGGTTTCTCAACTCCCTCTGAGAATAAGTGGAGAGAGAGCATCCCACACTATTCACATATCATCCACACAGCCCTTGAAAAATATCTCACCTAATGTACTAACATCGTATTCTGACTTACTTTTGTTCAAACTTCAAGTTCCACCCCCAAATTCTTAGCCTATATATAGGACTACAAGGGCTTAGTGTTTATCTTTTCTTCATCTTCCATCTTAAATCTATTAGGAGGTATTCTTTTTAGCAGCCAGCTTAGACCATAGCCACTCCACCCAGCCAAGGAAAGCCAAGGAAAATGGGCCACAGCAAACAATGAACCCTCACATTACTGTTTCTCCTGATATTTTGTTATAAGATTTAACCTACCCTGAACAATTTACAGCTTACTTCTGCCCTGGCTAAAAGGTCCTGAACTGCTGCCTCCACTTTCATCCCGGTAGCAGCTGATAAAATTGGAACAAAATCATTCTCATCCAGCATCTAAGGGGCTATGAAGCTAAGTAGACGTACAGTTAAACTGCCATGATATTTGCCCAAATAACCTTAGGTTCAATTGATTTTTTCTCACTAATGCATGGCAATGGTCAAAATCAACACGTGTGATGCTGAAGTGCTAAGAAAACCAACATCTTCTAAGATATACTTCCACTGAAATCTTCAATAAGGAGAGAATATCTCCTGTGATCCACAAATCACAGGACTCATCTCCACTTCATGTCAGTAATACCCCAGATACATCATCTTTTATAAACTGCAAAGGTGAACTGAAATGAGAAGACACTAGAACACAAAATCACGACTCCATTTCCACTACCATGGTGCACATTCCTCCTGCCATAAGTAAATTCCTTGGTTTTGCCCAGATATGTATCACCTAGGAAACTACTACAGTTTGTTGTTTTTGTTTGTTTCTTTGTTTGTTTTTTATTACACTTTTACAACTCCACAAACATTCTCAGGTTTAAAAGTCCACTTCTAAAACAAATTAAGTCCTCCTTCACAAAATGTGTGTCTTCAATGCAAACACTACATAATGATGCATTTGCTGTAAAATAAATCCATACTGCTTTTAGGTGCCCTGTTCCACAGAAGAATCCATGCTACCAGTTTCAAAGGTAAAAAAAAAATCAAGTCTTTGCGCAAGTGGGCAGAGCTCAGCACTTCAGAAGACAGGGTTTAATAGCACATACAATCACTGATTTTGCCACAAATGTCTCTCCCTTGGTTAGTAGAAAGCTTCAAGTATCATAGAATCACAGAATAGTCAGGGATGGAAAGGACCTTAAGATCATCTAGTTCCAAACCCCCTGCCATGGGCAGGGATACCTCACACCAAACCATGCCACCCAAGGCTGTGTCCAACCCAGCCTTGAATAGCACCAAGTGATGGAGCACTCGATGCAACAGTATGTCACACTGAAGTGGCATGTTAGAATCCTCTCATACAATAATGGCTCAAAACTACACTATCAAAAATGAACTCAGCCAAAGGTGAACAATGTGAATCAAAGGTGAGCAAGATCCAGACCACAGGCTGTTCTGCCTGTGCCCTGCTGCAGGTATGGACATACGAGGCATGCCTTGCAGCCACACAGGTTTTGTAGTTCTTTGGGAACTCCTCAGCAGCGTACTACAACCACAGGCACATAGCACCCATGTGAGCAGGCAAAGCCAGGACTTGGAAATAATTCCTTACCAGTTCAAGAAAGAATTGCTTAGCAATATTATCCAGCAAACTTCCCTGGAAGCTGAGGAGTCCCGCTTCAACAGCAGAATCCCACATAAGGCAGTTTATCCTCAAACAATACTCAAAACAAATGAAAGGCACAACATTTGTTCTTAGATCTTTTGAATCCTCTCACTGATTTTATTGTCTTTTCCCAGACAATTGGTTGCTTTACTGCATTTATGTGCTGCTACTGTTCTGCTACTGTAAGTTAGCAGAAAGTGGAAAAGCAATCATTCATACAGCTCATGCCAATAAAACAAAGGAGAGTTCATCAGCCTACCCTTCATCTATCTGAAATATTTATTACATCAGCAATAACCTGTACAGACATCCTGCTCTCAGCCACGAGCTAATAAGTCAAAGTGCTTGAGAAAACTTGAAAATATCTGAAAGAAATATAATTAAGGGCCATTTTTTCCTCAGAGACCCTAAATCAAAGTAAAAAGGTGAGATGCATGCATAAGCAGTGGGTGAAAGAATTGAAAGAGATGTCAGAGGCTATAATGGAGGAGACAGTGTTTGGGAAGGGTCAAGGTCATATTCACAAAGAAATAAAACAGGTCTAAGTAAAGCAGGAGACTGGAAAATGTTGATACTGAAAGTCAGTGTAACCTTATTTTTTGAGGCAAAAAGTGTCATTCATATGAGGACAAGCATAAAAGGTTTATGATGGCAGGGGGCTAGAAGGAAACCTCTTGAGCGCATGAGGCTTTACAGATTTTAATCCACCTGTTAATCCTGCCTTAAAACATGGATTTTAGTGAAAGTTGAAAAAGTTCAAGCCACAAAACTTCACCTGGGTTTTACACAGCCTAAACTTAATTCACATCTGAGATCTTGGGTTGATCTCCCAGTGGAATAATCTGCCCAAATCGTGTTTAGGTTCGGTTTCTCAGGGACTATTAGTAGTCTAGGTTTGACTTGCAATTTGTAGTAGCAAGAAAATCAGAAATGTAAAGTGTTTTTTTCATATCTTGATGAGCACCATGAATTAATAAGTACTACTATTAATTTAACCCTTATTAAGATATTCCTGGTAGGATACTCTGTAAGTTGTTATACTAATGATTTAACTGATTTATTTTTTTAAGCATTTCCCTATGTTATGTTTTTTTCCACATCTTTTTCTACAATTTCCACTATGTTTTGCACTGGTAGTTTCTGTTCGTTTCATTCAATGTCAATAAATGCATCTGTATTTGCAATGAGTGATATGTGTAGAAACTACTGGGCACTAGTAATGCACTTCTCTAATGAGAAGCATGAACTGGGAACTGTTTAATCTGGGCATTTTATTTAAATGCAGCCAGGCACGCTTAAAAATACATTTACTGAAAGAGAAACAAGTCTGGCAAATTTGCCTTCTTTAAATTAACATTTTCAACTCAAACCTCATTAAAGGGCAATGAAATTCCTGTGTATTTCTTTTGCTAGCACTGGTGAGAACCAAGAGATTTATATGTAAACAGAACTCTTTGTTTTCATATGTAAGCTCTCACTCGTGTTCAAATCACTCAACACTGGTATAAAATTCTAGTTTTCAGTCAAAGTAGAGTTTAATTCTTTAAAAGCTTGTTCAAGGGAGAAATACCCTGCTTCTTCCCTCAAGAGAAGGGACTTTGTGAAAACATGCCCTTTGCAGGAGATACTTCCTTATCCCATAGGCCTAGAAAATCCATAGGAATTAACTCCTTTTAGCTGGATAAAAGCAGAGCATGCAAAGGGATGTGTCAGCTGCTGCCTCATCTTTGCTCTCCAAAGCCAGAAACATCTTGTATCCTCAGCAAGGACAATTTAGACTGCACAGGACCTGGCATGATGGAAAAGCCATTTTTTTCTTACAGTTTAAGGAAGAAGACGGCACTGTGAAGGAAATGCTCTTCACCTTATAGATGAAATATTCACTCCTAAAACGCTCCCCATTAACAGTAGTCACAAATACATAACAGGAATAGCTTCTGATTTTCAACAGAAGTATGAAGCAGTACCCACTAAAAGGACAAACTCTTTCCACGTAGCACATGGTTATGTGGAGTTCACTGCCATGGCAAGTTTTTGATGCCCAAAATAGGAACGTTCTTTGACAAGTAAAGGTAGCTATTACATGCAGTGGTCTGAATAAAAGTTGTAACTTAAGACAGCCCAGTGACAGATGAAAACTAAGAGGGCAGATTAGGGGAAGGATCAAATCTGGATTTGCCCTGTGTTTTGGTATTTTCTCATGCCACCTAATGCCCAAAGGTAGAGATATGGCATGCTGAAGAGCTACACCATGAGTCTTGCATGTTCTACCTCCTCACTGTGTTCTTACCAGGTGACAAAACTCTATGAAAAAAATATGGGTGATATGACGAAATTTCAGGGAACAGTAAAGTCTATTCCCTTATCAGTTCAGTGAAATACAAACCTTTCGGGAATTTACTTAAACAATTTTTTCATAGAGGATTATAGTTTATTTGTATCAGTGTCTGAAAGAAAAAGCCAAAACAATTCCAATGGAATTAAAATGTTTAACCTTTGGTTCAGTTCTACTGTCTGATGGGACCAGGTTAATTTCAGTGCCACAAAATAATTAAGCGAAGTAATTTCCAAGATGCTGCCTTGTGTAGGCAAAGATTAAACTTGTTCAGTGCAATTTCTCAGGCTGTTTCCAGTTAAAGTAAAATAAATAGGTGTCAAAGTGAAAGCACAAAATACAGACATTAAAATTACAATATCAATTTCTGCTAGCAACTGCATGCATTTATCATCATTTGACCCACACAATCACCCAATATTAACTCTCAAACTATTAAAGTAGTGATTATGTTTAACACAGTACGTTACTTAAGCTACTGCACTGAATTTTGTTTCAGATATTATTCCAGCTTCTCAGTGCTGTCTTGTCAGCAACTATTTACTTTCCTTGACACTATTTAATGTGTTTCAAACAGCATATGCTACAGACACACCAAACCTGCATTTCTTTCTCTATTAAAAACCTTTCACTTAATTATTTCTGAGGTTTTCCTCGAAAATGTCCCCTTCAAAGTTCCTGATTTGAGTAACAACTTTGTTAGTTACTTACATGCTATTTACTTTTGCTGCAGAGTATATTAAAAAGAATACATCACTTACATTTTGCTCGCTGTGAGTTCAGTCCATCGTGGTGCCAACCACCATCAGCTCTCTTTGCATTATAATCTTCAGTACTTTTGAGTGTCTCAGAAGCTCTAAGGATCCACTTTGACAACATGATAAATAACTTTTTAAATAGCCAGTCTGAAGATGAATATACTCCTTGAGCACTTTATCACATGGTCTCCAATGAAAAGATTTTCTTCCCAGTTGGTCTGTTTTACTGACAGTAGAAACACACTCTGTGCAAGAAGTAGCCTCTTGCTGAACTAAATATGGCCTCAGCCCTGTGAAGTTAATTTCTAGGTACACTGCTTTTCTACTGTATGCACTCATTTTATACAGTGGCAAGTACCTCCTGGGTAAATCAAGCTTTGTGCTACAACACAGCATTTTTTTCTCACAACAGAGACAGCAAAGTTTCAAGATCATGCGATGTTTTGTTACTCAGTAAGTTGTTCAGTAAAATAGTAATTTGTCTTTGAAAAGCTATCATTCACTGAAATGCAAAAAGCAAACAAAAGGACTAACAGCACACTTGTGCGATGTTCAGATATTGCCTGTGATTTTTAACAAGAAGGAAAGCAACAAATCACTGCTCTTGAAGTAACAAGGTCATTCTCAACTGAATGAAACCTGCTCCAACAGGATGCAGTGCTCACAGGCACATTTGCCAAACATCTGTAAATATTCAGCAGAGTTTAAGTTGCACACAGCCACTTCATTTATCATCCTAGGCTCATAGCATTTCAACCTACATGTTGAGTGCTTATACAAAAACCTCAGTTGTGACCCCATGAATTACAAGATGCCTCTTCAGAGTCAGTGTAATGGCTGGATTCCTATTTTCTTTAGCTTTATGAAGTCCTTTGAAAGAACCAGTTTCCAGGGTGAAACAGTTTGCTCCTCTCCAGATTATATTTTTACAGGCATTTACTACACAGAAAATCTTTGCAACGGGACAAATTCTGAACATCTAAATCACTCCTTTTCTAAACTTGCAGTCAATAGGAGTTTCAGCTCAAAATTAACACAATTAACATAATTGAAGCAGACAAGCAGAATAAACATGAAACTCAAATGAAAACTACATAGATATAAATATTTAAACCAATGATTTCTGTAAATACATTTTTCATGTTTTCCCTAAGCTTAAGTCATCCTTTGTATATTTGGATTCATTTATAAATGGCCTGTCATTAGCAGACATTGAACTAGGTGTAAGCATTTTATCACAGTAGGGAGATACATGAGCAGGCATAAATTTCACCCCTTAACAAGTAGAATATGCAATTTAATTTGATCAAGAATAATTAAATTTGTAGGAACTAGGGAAATGTATTCCATAGAGGACAAAACTTCAGGAGGTGAAACACACATAAATAGGCGATTTTACATTTGAGTGAGAGAGACCATTACGTCTCCGCTGACACTGGAAATATGGTATTTAGACAGTCAGAGCTGCTTTCCAGACCCATGTGAAAAAACCTTCAAGGACCCAATCCCACAGCTCTTACTGAGGCAAAATACGCTTTGTCTTCTGGCGGGAGGTTTGTTTTCTATGAGTAAGGAGGGCAGTGGGGAGGCCCAGTTCTCTTATAATTCAGATCAAGATACACATTATACACTTTATGGGCAGGACCCAAGCTTTCATTTCAAAAAGATCCTCACATGGCTGTGCTTAGAAACTTTTCCAAAATGACAAGTGACCATGAAAGAACAGCCTTTATGGAGTTTAACAAGGGACTATGAAGAGATGCCAGATCAGCTACAGATGTATTTCAGATGTTCATCTTTTTAAATATGTTTTTGTATTTGAGATTGGTATGGGGTTGATACAGAAACTAAATTCCTCTATCAGCAACGAATTTATAGTAATGCCAATTTCCCTTTACTATCCTGTCAGCATCCGTGACTGAGTTGGATGCCTCTCCTTGGAGGTAAATGAAGAAACCTGATCCATCTTCTGTCTGCTGGGTTGCTACCAGGAGTGAAATGCGATAGCACTTCCCTCCATGGGAGCACCTAGTACTCCAGCCAGCTAACTCATCTCCCATGGGCACTCTAACAGCTGTCATTCAGTAATAAAATAAATAAATATTAATTTGCAGTATTTGGTTCAAAGAAACATCCAGGGATTCTCTCCTTCCCCATTTTCCCTCAAGTCCCAAAGCTTCCCATAATTTAACCATTCCCTAACTAAATGTGCACAGTTTAACGCCTCAAGGCTGGGGGGAGCAATCAGGATGGCATCTTTTCGTTACAAGCCTTGGCTCAGACTTTATGGTTTTGAGCAACTTTTAACTCTTTGTGAGAAAAAGTCCACTTTCCCTCACACTTTGTGAAGTCCTCTCTGTGTATGGCTATGACAAGCTGGAAGGGCAGAGTTAGATGGGAATAATTACAAAAGCAAGTGAGGCCCAGGGAATGTAGCACACTGGAAATGTTTTCATGCTGGACAGGATGCAGCAAATATGTGCAGCTCAATTGCTTCTTGTACTATTAAACTCAAGAAAACACAAACAAATTCAATCAGTGCAAGCAAAGTCACACCTATTGATTCTCAAAATTTTTCTCCTTACGAAGAAACATGGAGAGGTAAATAACTACCAAAGGCAGATCCTCTATCTGGAATACCAAATCTGAAGCAAAGGGGTTCAAGCCAGCTGCATTTCTATGATGGATGAACCAAAGCCTCCTGATGCAACCCTAACAGAGACTTGCACACACACCCCACCGGACACCCTAGCCCTCTCTGCCCGGCTCTCCCGTCAGTCTGGAGCTCTGCCTGGTGTCAGTAAGCCCCAGCAGGGCCAGAAAGGACCCCCGTCATGGAGGGGAGCCCCGAGAGGAGGTCATGCAAGGAGGGGAGGCCTGCAGCCAGAGGTGAAGAGGAATTACAACGCAAGAACATCTGGAAATTAGCCACCCAGTCCCGTTTCTGGAAAAAAGACCAGCTGTTGAAACAGACGATTAAAAAAAGTGCAGCAGGCCGAAAATAGCTAAATGAACTGAAATTACAGCCGGCGTGAGCTGCCTCACCTGCTTGATTTTCCGCACGGCTGGATCAGCGGCAGCTGCTCGCTCGTGCGCTGCCTTTTGAGACCAGAAAAAAAAAAAAACCAGCAGCTCCTGAAAAGTTTGGCTGGCAAAGGAGGTCGGGAAAGGGCCGGAGGGTAGCAGAGCCCCTTGCAGCAGCGGCGACGGAGGGACTCCGGCTCCTGCAGGCAGAGCTGGACACAGAGTGTGGAGCCCCACTGCCCGGGGCACCGGACAAAGCCGAGCATCTGCTCCCTGCGCTCCCGTGGGCAACCCCAGCCTAGATGGAGATGATGTGCCGGCGGAGCAACAGCGCCTGTGACCGAGCTACCAGCTATTCCGGCCAAGTGGATTATTAGCCTCCCCAGACAGCTAGCCGCAGTTTAGGGATGTCAGGACAGGGCATGATGCGGCTTGGCCGGGATCTCGTTGGACCGGAGCTAAGCAGCGCAAACTGTGAGGGCGGGAAGAGTAGCCGCATTCCCCCATTCCGCGCTCCGTGCCTCCCTGGCAGTCACCCCCAGCCCGGGCCCCCGGGTTTATGCCTCCCCCAAGCCCGCCCCTCTTGTTCTGCCTTCCCTGGGCAGGGTGGCGGCGGGATGCAATGCCACTCTTGCCACTAAATCCCACTCGTTCCGTACAGAGGTGGTAGAGTGCGGCAAAGTCCCTGGGAAGGGGGAAAGGTGAGCTGCGGAACCTGACGCTCCGAAGGACACGTATAGGCTTCAGGGGCCATTTCCTTATTAGGGTCTCCTCCACAAGGACAGGACACGGGCCTTTGGGGAGTGGGGGTCAGGAGGGGTATGTTTATACGCTCCGTCCGTCAGTGTCCTCCGTCCCCCTTCTCCCCCCCCGGCCCCCCCCGTATGCAAACTGAAAGGTCTAGAAACCACACAAAACACATCCCCCCAAGCCCTTCCTCCGGAGCATCGCAGCTCGCCCGGAGCACCACGGCGCTGGAACCGGGCCCCCCCGGGGGGACAGGCGGCGGCAGCAGCGGGCAGGACAGGCAGAGTCACGCCACGGCTCTGCCCCCCCCCCCCCCGCCCTGCGGTCACGGCCCCTGCATCCACGGGCCGGGCAGGGGGAGAGGGGGAGACCCCAGGGGCTGCGAGAAGGTATCCGGCTGCCCTGCCCTATCCCTCCCCGGCAGGGGCACGAGGCTGGGAAGTTGCTCCCGGCCGGGGAAGGCGGCTCGCTGCAGCACAAAGGGACGAGTGAAGCAAAGGGCACTTTGCGGGAAGCTGAGCGCAGCCTCCGGCGGGGCATTTCTGCCTCCTTGGTATGCTGAGAAGTGGCTGCTCTTTGCTGCAGAGGCAGCGGAGGAGAGGAAAGAAACGAGCTGGCAAATGGAACGGGGGGGGGGGGGGGGGAATAAAAAATCCCCACCACTA
>JASSUY010022518.1:0-16046 GCA_032466535.1 Forpus xanthops
GATTGGATATGAAGAAGAAATTATTTAGTGTAATGGTGGTGAGGCACTGGAACGGGTTGCCTAGAGAAGTTGTGAATGCACCACCGCTGGCGATGTTCAAGGCCAGGTTGGACATAGCCTTAGGTGGCATTTCTTAGTGTGTGGTGCCCTGCCCCTGTCAGGGGAGTTGGAACTAGATGATCTTAAGGTCCTTTCTAACCTTAACTATTTTATGATTCTATGTCATAAAATCTTGTTAAACTGTCACATTTGTCATTGAGCTTTGTTAGCTCATTGTTTTTTATCAGTCAAGTATATTGTTGCTTCTGTTTTACAAGTGAAATGCATGATTCTGTGACAAATTTGCAGGAAAGTAAGTAGCAACACTGATTATTTATGGAGGCATGAGGTGAATTCTAGTCACAATTTCTCATGAGAATGACCTTGTGACAAGTGATCTAATTGGGAGGTCCCTGAAGACCACTTAAAGGCAATTAGGGGCCAAAAAAAGAACAGAAAAGGGAAAAGCATTCTCTGCAAGATGTTACCTACCTGTTCAGAGGCTGTACAACAAGAGAGGGAGAATACACAAAAGAAGAAGCAGGACCTAGAGAAGGAAACACAGGCTAGGAAGGCTACAATTATTGCTGTCTTTAAAAAATGGCTACCTGCAAAAACAATTACAGGAAGAAAAGGAGATAAGACAAAAGTTTCACCAAAAGACGGAAATGATGCTCATACAGACCACCCATTCTCTTAACATTTTACAGAATAGGAAAGTAGTAGTATTCTCTAAAGATTTTGATGGAGATCTCTGGAGTGAGCCTGATGATAGTGAACCAGAAGATGACTTTTCTTTGTTCTACACAAAATCCTCTGATAATAAAACCAGATCTGTGGTAAAAATGGATGGAACTGTGGGACCTTGAGATGGTCATCCACAATATGCTACTTGAAGCATTCCCTGAGATATGTTACAATTGGCCAATTTTCAAGATAGCATAAAACCAGGTGAAACTGAAACTCATACTCATGGCCCATATGCCTAAGTGGTGGTGACTAGACAATGCTGAGTGAGGACAAATCAAATGGTTATTTAGTACCCAGCTTGGCAAACACACTCCATTCTATCACCAGCCAAGTAGCTTACTGGGCTGGAGGGGTAGACACCATGGAGTGAAGTGAACCCCTCTTAATCCCTGCTAAATCTCTAAGTGAGCTCCCTAAAGATGTCATGAAAGCCACTTGCATATATGAGGAAAAGCCCTGCCTGAGAACCCCATGATGCTCCACTGTCTGCTACAGAAGATTTCACAAAGTTAAAACCACTGATTATAGGAACCCTGGCAATTCTTAAACCTCCATCTAGCTGCAAAATGGGATGAGGTTAAAAGAGATAATGAGTATAATAAAACCCAGGGAAAAAATATTCCCAAGCAACTCCCTAAATGGGCAGAATAAATGCATTTATTGTTGACTACAGTTTTGAAATGGACTGGAAGGAGATTGCAAAGCATGATCTGTGAAACAGGGAGCAGAAACTAGATCAAAGGCAAGCAAATTTTTAAAACCTTGAGCAAAATCGTAAGAGTAGAGGAACGAGTTATGGAGGAATACATTAGCCCGAGCATTCCCTGTGCCCAGCTTCAAGATCAGCCTACTGACATTATCTTGAGTCTGACTGAAGCATTCCAGAAACGAGATTAATAGTGAAAGGAAGGTGTTATTTCAGCTACTCTGGCACCAGTACTCAGAAAGGGAGACAATCCCTTCTTCCCTCTTAAGGAAGAATTGAAGGACATGAAGCAAAAAAAACCAGGGAAGTAAAACCCGGAAAGCAATTGAGCCCTCTCTCCAGAAGGCTTATGAGTGGATGATGATGACCCATGCATTTTAATTTCCAGTGGTCCTCAAGGATAATTTGTGTGAAGCTTTAGTAGATGCAGGAGCACAAGTTTCAATACTAACACAAGATGCCAAGAAGCTCATCATGTAATCCAGACAGCAAAAGTTAAAGATCACAGGTGTGAACAGAGGCATTATTGTGTGTCAAACTGCCAAGGTCAATTTATGACTCTCAAGTGAGAGGTACATGTTCAATATTCGCTTTGAATTAAAGATCACAATTAAAATATTTTAGGTGTTGTGTTTTAAGCAGATGAGCTGACACCTGCCAAATGGCAGCATGTGGTCATTCAACTCAAGCATCTATCCTAATCCTGACTGAAATGAGGAGGCTGCAGTGCCAGTACTCAGCAAAGCCCCTGACTCCCTGATTCAAAAATTACCAACATACCGCAATGTCTGATTTCTGCTGAGGTAACAAATTGAATTTATGAAGCTGTAGTTGATTTGGAGAAATGATATGTTATCCCCAGAATCCACTCCCCATATAAGTCACCTGTCTGGCCAGTTGGGAAGCTAGACAGGAGGTGACATTTAACAATTGCTTATTGGCATCCAAATGCTAATACACGCCTTCTAACAGCTGCAGTAACAAAGGTTGCAAACTTAACAGCTACTTTGCAAGCAGTTGCACACCTATGGGTGTTAGCAGTAGATGTAAATGGTGTCTTCTTTATTGTTCCCTTAAAGGAGCAGGATAAAGAGAATTTTGGCTTTCACTTGGGAGGGAATACAATATACCTTTAAGAGGCTCCCACAGGAGTATTGAGACAAGGGAGGCACAAAACCACAAAATGAAATATATAAAACTTTAGAATTAGTTTTAAGTAATGTTAGGTTTGATGGTTTTATAGCAGTAATAAGGAAAAATTACTGAGGTGCAAGGCACATGGAAAAAATAGAGTACAGCTAGAGAACATACTGAGAATTCTTGTACATGATAAACCATTGTAGTTGATGTAGTTTTAGGCCCTATGACCTTAGTACAAAATGAGTGTATGAAAAACAGGCTAGAAGAACAGGACGTAAGGATAAGGAGTCTGGGAAGGGCAGAGGTCCAGGATGGGCTGCAGTTAAACTAACTGATAGGATGATTGTTATGTCTATGGTGCTAACAAACCAGTTAAGCTGGTATAGACATCTACTGGGCTGCTTTGAAGACTGTCAGAAGTAATGAAGATTGTTGGCAGAAATAACGACGCTTAGAGATCACCACCACATTTTTGTCACATCTGGGGAGCTTTCTGGAAAATTATGTACTCCACATGTAGTTTCATGAATACATATGCATGCCCAGCGGCTATATAAGGATGGCTTGCACAACAATATGGGGACACATGTTAGGAGGAGCTATCCCCTGTGTCTCCCAGCTCAGCAATAAAGAGTACCTGCTTGTCAACTTGAAAACTTTGTTGGCGAGTTTGTTCCTGGAATTTTCTCCAAATCAGTATAAACATTCACTTACATTTGCTCATGCTGCACTTGCTGAACTTTTACAGTCTCACTGCTCCAAGACCTGAAACTATACCAATATATAGATGATATTCCAGCTGTAGCAACTTCCCCTGAGAAGGCGGTGAAAGCAGCAGCAGTAGTATGGAAAGCACTAAATAAAATAGGAATTGAGATTCCACCTGGAAAATGTCAGGGAGCAAGTAAAGAATTAAAATTCTTAGCTACTTAGTGGATAGCAGACAGTGCAGTGATTACTCCAATACCTTAATAAAACCAGGAAAAGCTGCAAATGCCCCAATCAGGGAAGGAACTACAACAATTAATGGGAACTTTGGCATTATTATAACCAAATGGATTTTATCCTAAACACAGCACTTACAGTAATCCATTCCAATGGTACAAAAAGACCATTATGGTTTAGCTCAACTGCATTTAATAAAACAGAATAATGATACTCTGAGTGGGAAGAGTGATTTTTATCTTTAGTCCAAGCAGTTAAACAAGTTGAGAAAATACATCAGGAACAACCAGTGTAAACTAGAGGAGCATTTTATTTACTAGGAGCAATCCTAAAGGATTCTGCTCCCCCATAAAGAATTGCACAAAACTCCACTATCAGAAGATGGTATGCCTACCTAACAAGAGGTAACAGCACAACCTTAACTAAACCTAATGATATCGATCATGATTCTATGACTCTATGATAGCTTAAGGAAGGGCTGGTTTTGAACTTCGGGGGCAAGGTTTTGTCTGCCTGCAACATCATAAAATGTTAGAAAGGCTATCCAAGTATGGCCATCTACTTCTTACAATATCTCCTACAACAGTTTGATTTCAATTGCCTAAAATGACTTCCTTAAAAATCTACAATTTTTTCTCTTAATGTTCTACAGACAGGTAGAAACTGCTGGCAAAAATAAGTAGCTTAAGAACTGCTTTTGAACTTGAGGGGCAGGGCTTTGTCTGCCTGCAATATCAGAAAGTGCTAGAGCTCATATCTACTGTGTATTTTGGCATTATGAGTATCCTAGTTAATGTTAGCTACTTTGTTAAGATTGTCTTTGCTGGCAGTGTGACTCCAGGACATAATTTCATTTGCAGAACAGGTTTATTCAGAATGGTATTTACTGCAGGTGGGGTGGTAGGCTGGAAGTGCTACCAACTAATGAAAGTTATGAGACCCCTTTTCTCATATCTGAAATGGCTAAACAGAGTATTAGATTGCAAGTTACTGTTAATAAGCCAGCAGGATTATGAATCAATTAGGGAGCTCATGAGAAAAGCTGGGGAATTATTACTTTTCACAAATTTCAAAATCTTAAATCTCGTAGCTGGAATGGTGTCCTCAAAGTGGGTATTTTGCTACTATCTATCTGCTGCTTTCTTCCACAATTTATTATCAAAGTATAATTAAATTCAAAAAGTGCTACTGAGTACTGTGCAAATCTTCAGTTAGTGTAATAGCCTCTCATTCAATTAAAAAGGTAGGTTGCTAGATTCACACTTAGGGACTGACAGATGTACTAGAGATCATGCAGGCTTTCTAGATTAAAGGAGACAATAATAAAACTGTACAGAAGATTCCTCCCATGTCTGCATGGCACATAGTATTTACAGAAATAAAGATGAGCAATAAAGAAGATATGCAAAGCAGTTAATGTATAGAAACATAACTGAATATGCAAATAGTCAATTATATGTGAGACCAGTTATGAAATTTATGAATTGACAACAAAATCTATACTGTAATTACTATTGAGAAGGTAAGATCCATTCACAGCAATAAAAAGTTTAGAAGGAAATTATTTAGATAAGCTTTTGAAATTTAGTGCTCTCTAATGCAAGATAAAAAATTTAAAGGCTAGTGCTCTCTGAGTGTCAAAGAGAACAATAAATAAATAAACATATGTAAAAAAAGAAGAGATGGCATTGCATAGTATTTTCCACACAAAACAATATAGACCCACCTAATGTCACAGTTCCTTGTTTGTTTCTACTAGCATATTTTTTCCTAGCCAAAAAATTTTGTATTTGGAATTATCTCAGAATAAGACATTTCCGTCCATGCATATGTCACAGAACTTGTATTGCTGAATCATTTTTGATGTTCAGAATGGGAATTCAGTCAAGATGGGAAAGTGATGCCATTTGAGCAAGTTCAAATGTTCCTTCTGTAAGAGGTAAGTTACAATCTTATTTTGAGGAAGGAAGCTGTTGGTCTTTCTTTAACATCAGTAGCATAGATGCTGGCATACTGATAGAATGTTGTGGCCAAAGGATAAACCCTAACCAGACTGGTTTCAAAGATGGTGCCACTTAGTGTTGAGCGGTCATGGATGTGAGCAAGGAAAAGGGTCATCAGAGCAAAAATTGGATCTGAATTATGCTTTGGGAAAGCACATTTCAAGCTCCAAGGCGAAGTGGTTATTGAAGAGAACTGAAGTTAGAACAGGGAAAGATCCAAGAATCTTCCACCTGAGATTATAAATACATTTGTATTTTTAACTGAAGAATATTTAGAATCCTGTGAAAGGCTTCATCAGAAAATTTACAACAGATCCAAACCCTGTACTCAAGATTATAATCTACTGCAGCAGATGCTGTAGCTGGCAACATTTATAGCACAAGGAGAATGAATTACAGGAATGGGGGAGTTGCTAATTATCCACAAAATTATTATGCTGAGTAATGAGGCTTTTTTTCACTTAGTCAAGTGGGAAATTTAGTATTTTAGACAGTACAACAGATAACTTTCCATAAAATGGCACATGTCCAAGCTTACTGTACATGGCACTTTCTGGTAACAGATGTTTTGTGAGAGTTTTCATCCTATGAGAACAAGTACAAACCTGAGCAATACTGAAAAATGACCTGCCATTGAAAATATTACCTACAGAACTGGAAAAATACAGAAGGAGATAAAAATTTTCAGATTGTCAAGAACACAAATATTTTACCTCTTCTATTTGAACAAAGCCATGAGCAGCAAGTAACAATGAGCCTGGAAAAATGTTGGACAGCCTCCCCAAATTGACTGCATAACTGGGTAATTAATACTAACATATGTTTTATCAATTATTGCTAGATAATTCTCAACCTGATGAAGTCACAAAACTTTGTGTAAGGTATTGTCATTCTTCCCATACCTATGAGACAGCATTTCTTATTGCTTTTATATTAGTTCTTTTATTCCTATTAGGTTTACAGGTATAATGGTGGTTCTGTCATATTTTAAATTCACATGGTTATTATCATTTATCAAATATGGATGGATATGTGAGACAGTTGTCATTCTAGAACTGACAATAACAACAGTTTACTACTACAGGTAGATCTACAGATTTCTTTCTTGAGGAGCAACATTAAACAATTTTTACACCAGAGATCCTGACTTATATAAATTTGGATTCCTTGGTTCTTTACAGGGACCATTATTATACTTCATGTAACAATTTGAGTTGCAAACAAATGCCAGATTTTTACCTTGATCCTTGTCCAGTCTGGGATTTCTATCTTGCTAACAAATCCTTTTCAGTCATCTCATTGTCTGTGGATTGTATAAGGCTTAGCAGGTACACAAGCAAATGCTAAGCAGTTTTACTTATGCTGGTCTCCTTGTCTGTCTGGGGCTGTTAACAGCTCTTTAAAGGGTATCAGTAAATTGTGTTTTCTGTAATCTGAGAGAATTTCTATTTCACTATCCCAGTAACTTTAGAGAAAAGTAGTGTTATTACTTAAAATTACTGTTTTATTGAGCATGTTTCTAGCTTGGATTTAGTTACAGAAATATCAATGTAACATTTTGATATTGACATAAATTTATAAGTGTATTCATTAAAGATTTAAGGACAAGCACATATAGAAGGATCAGTAACTAGAATGCTGCCATGGGTCCAGCAGCAGCAATTTTTCTCCTTGGCAGCTGGTGCAGTGCTGTGGTTTTGACTTTCAGCTGGGAACAGCGCTGATAACATCATGCTGTTACTGCTTAGTATTGTTTTGTCTGACCAAAGATTTTCTGAGCCTCATGCTTAGCCAGGGAGGAGGGGAAACCAGGAGGAAGCAGAAACAGAACACCTGATCCAAACTGACCAAAAAGGTGTTCCAAACCCCAGCATGTCATACCAAGGATGTAAAAACTAGGGCAAGGACCCAGAAGAGGGGGGGTCACTGCTACACTGGGCTTGGTATCTGGTGGTGAGCGGTTGTATTCTCTTCCCTTGTATTTCCCTTGTCATTATTATTATTGGTGGTAGTAGTAGTGTGTTTGTATTATACCTTAGTTACTGGACTGTTCTTATCTCAACTTCTGGGAGCTGCATTCTTTCGATTCTTCTCCCCATCCTTCTGGGAGTGGAGGGGGAAGAAAGAAGGGGGAGTGAGTGGGCAAACTCCGTGAGTGGCTTAAACCACGACAAATGCTAAAACCTTAATTACAGAAAGAAATAGGTTTGTTTTGAAGATGGAAAAATGCAATTTTATTCATTTTCCAGCGTATCTGAAAGATATCAAATATGCTATGCAGGTTATTGTATGACAGGATGACAGGCACAGGCAACGTGTTCACAAAGTCAAAGTCCTATTTAATTAATTTGATACTGTCCTACAATAAGGTCACCCATCTGGTGGATGAAGGGAAGGTGGTGGACATAGTTTGTCTGGATTTTAGTACACCTTTTGATACTGTTTTGCACAGTATCCCACTAGACAAGTTGGATGTGCAATAAGCAGGTGTGAGGTGTGTTTTTTGAAGTGGCTGAATGGCATGGCTCAAAGGGCTGTGTGTGACATAAGGATCATTCTAACTTACCTTACAGACAAATTTCATATTACTAGAATAAAGAAAGCAAACTATTATATGCACAATATATTTTGTACAGTTGTCCTCCAAAAACTATGTTAGATAGGGAATTATAACACCAGCAATTCACTCAAACATGTAGGATAACAACAGAAGAAATAGGAGCCAGGTATCTTATGGAAGCCCAAAACAAAGAAGATGAGTACTGGTTCTGGCTGAGATAGAGTTCATTTTATTCAGCTGGTACGGTGGTGTGTTTTGGATTTATTATGAAATTAGTGTTAGTAACACACTAATAGTTTAGTTCTTCCTGAGCAGCGCATACACAGCATCAGCGCTATCTCAGTTTCTCACAATGTCCTGCCAGTCAATAGGCTGGGGGTGGGCAAGATGTTGGGAGGGGACAGAGCTGGGACAACTGACTCAAACTGACCAAAGAGATACTCCATACTACATGAAGTCATGTTCATCAATAAAAGCTGGGGGAAAGGAAGAGGAAGGAGGAGGAATCACAAAGAAGTTCAGAATGATGGTGCCTGTCTTCCCATGCAACTCTTATGAATGATGGAGCCCTACTTTTCTGCAAATAGTTAAACCTTCTTGCTGATTGGAAGGAGTGAATTTCTTAATTTTGTTTTGTTAATACATGCAGCTTTTCTTTTCCTACTGAGCAGTCTTTGTCTCAGTATGAGTTTTTGCTCTTCCAAATCTCTTCCTCATTCCACTAAGGGTGAGTGATCAAGCAGCTGTGAGGGGCTGAGCTTCATACCTGAATTAAACCACAGCATTAGGAAAGTTTATGGTAGATTAAGATATTTGGGAACTGATCTTGGATTCAGACCTGTGCTTTGGTGGATTTTTTTCACCAATTCCATTATAGAACTCATTTGAGAAGACAAATAATTGTAAGAGATTCAAGATTGTTTTATTCATTCTCAGATTGTACTACTGGCACAATACAAAATCTTGTACTTTATAGTTATTTCCAGTTCTGAGTAAACAGCAAAAACAATATATGGATTGTTCTGGCTTTTTAATAATAATCATTGTAATTTTTCAAAATTTGCATCCAGCACATCCCAAATTCTCCCTTTCCTCACATTTTTTTCATAGTTACTTGCAAATCAAATTCTGGTTTTCTTAATGATTTTTTGTTTCCTAAGAGAATGGGTAGCACATAAATAAACAGGTAGCACATGAATTCTATTTTTAACTCTGTCACATATGGAATGTGATTCTTCACAAGGAAACTATCAAATTTTGGACACAATGGGGCAAAATCTGACATCCATTCCCTGTCTGATACATGTTACTATCGTCCAGCTACACTGTCTTTAGAGATTAATAATGAGATCTTGTTTAACAATCAGTGCAACTCAGTCATGTTTTACTTACTCCCTGGAGGATCAATTGCTTATCTCATCAAAAGGATGATAATTCTCTCTGTCTGTCAGTTGATATGATCTTTATCTGGACACAAACTGCAGCAGCAGACTGAGCTGAGCTTCCAGCCTTGCTGGTGGTAAGGGATTCAAAATCCATGTTTGTCATGTGCAGAAGACAGACACACTGGTAGCTTCAGGCACTGAAGTCCATTAATTCTAATTATGTTTTGCATATAGAGAATATTCAAATATTTAACTTACAAAGAGGAAGGGCTATCCCCTTGGCAGAGTTTCTGCATACAAATATAGGGTTTTGTGCAAGAGGTGATCTGTGCATACAAGAAGCATTCCTCAGGCCACTGGATATTGAACACATAAAGCTATTTAGGGGATGTGTGCCAGCCGCAGCCATCTCATAGCATCTCGGTTCATTAATCCATGGAGTTTTATTTTTATAGGCTTTGGATAAGAATGAGATCATTAGCTCCTTGAATGAAGGCAGGATGGGAGGGATCCAGCTCAGCTGTGCATGTCATGCACATGGATATGCATATGAAGATTGCATAAAACAAGTGCTATCCTTCCTTATTGTCTCCTAAGGGAATTAATTGTTTCAATAGCAGTCCAGCTCTTGCATGAAAATAGGGAAGGGGCCAGAATGGAAAGAGCAAATCCCATATAGTGGCTGAACATTTTCATTTAAGTTTAGAATTTTTAGGATCTTTTTATTATCTCTTGGTTTCCACCTGATAATTTTTTATTAAGTGAAGACAAGATGTAATCTTGCTTGAAGTAACAAAATCACCCTGCAACATATTCCCCTTTGTTGTCTATTACTGAGTCTATTCAATTACCTTCTATCTCTGCAAGAATAAATCCTCTGTTATTTTTATTATTGAATTAAATAATACAAAAGCCTAAATGTTCAGATCCTATTTAATAATGTATCAAAAGCCACTTTCCTGTTATAACCTGCCAAAAATATCAAGGAAATAGTAAGAACAATCCAATTGACTATCACTGGAGCCTACAGTCCAGCATTCCTAACATTAAAAAAACCCTAACAGGTATACACAAAAAGTAAACCAGAATTTTTAACTACATTGTAAAAAGTTTAATAAGATAGGAATATGGTACTAATACTAATGATGAGAAAGAGAGGAGGATATGATTTTAAAGCCCAATGAGGAAGTAGTAAAAACACCTAGTAGATCTCCAAATATTGTTTTATTAATATATCCAGCTCCTTTTAAAATCAATGAACTAACATATTTGATATTAGACTTGGACTTTGACTGAAAATAATGATCTGTAATTGCAAAAACTAAACAGTAGGTCTCCATGGTAAAAAAGAATCTATATGGATGATTCAACCTGGAAATTTTAAACATTGTTCATACCTTCAGAAGGATGTATGTCCCTACACAACCTTGTTCACTTGGCTGCTCTTCATGAAGATAAATAATGTTCATATACAATGTTAAAAAAAATGTTTTTCTGGGGGAAAAATATAATGGAGTTTTCTGTTTCTCCATCATTAAGAGCTTGGAAAATTTACAGTTAGTTCTGGTGTTGTTTGTCATCCAGACTGCTCATCTGTTTTGTGCTGAAATACTGGGTAGTACTTGATGCAGAAAAAGCCTATGAAAAGTATCAAAGTGATTTACTTTGTATTGGACTTTATTGTACCGTCTCTGTCACAATATAGCACTTTGTCCTTAGAGGATATGACTTCATCCTCTTGATACACAGATTCTTCATTTTCTTTCTTTTAAAAAATAGCCTATTTTTCAAAATTAATTATTTTACCTCCTTCTCAGTCTGCTGGGTCTCTTATTCTTCTAGTGTCTCACCAGCCTCCCTCTTTCTGCTGTTCCCATGTACCTTTTTTATGTTGGCCTCTAGGCAGTCCTGAACAAATGGAGGGAGAAACTAACTGTCCAGTTTAAAATGTGATGACATATGTAAAAGATAATAAATATCAAAAGTATGAAATTAGACATACTATTGGATATTAGAGCCTGAGTGTTAGTGGTATGTTCAATAATAATATTCAATGAGACAATTTCTTACTTTAGCTTTACGTGGGAATTTGATGCATAAGAGCACAAATTCGGTGTTTCTAATGATTTTTTTTGTCAAGAATTGTCAAATATTACTCTGTCATAACATCAAAACCCTAGAGAAAAAATATTAGAAAGAGATATTGTAACTTACCAAATTCCAACAAAATTTAACATTATTAGAATGTGAAAGGGATGTATCATGGTAAGCATTACATGCTTTGTATCAAAATAAACTCTATATTGCAAAGTCACTAAAGCCACAGTATTTTGAAGACATACTGCCAGGATGTATGCCCAAATGTTAAGTATTGGGTGGCAAGTCTCTCATTTTCTTTATATAGTCAGTGGAAATGCGCATTTTAACAATTCCTTTTTTGTTCCATTTGTCCCTAGCCAAATTGGATAAGATATTTTTGGCTTGTTTTATTCAGTGGTACCCTAGAGGAAAATGGCAGACATACTGTTCATCTACATATTCAACTAGGCATTTGGCACACAATTTCAAGAACTGTTATGCATACTAGCAAAAAATGCCAACATTACAGAAGCTGAAGGTGGGGCAAACCAAGTGAAAAAAACACGTCATAATATAATTTAACAGGATAATACTACTTACAGAGTAATCTATGTTTGAGAACAATGTAAAATAATACAAGCATATTCACTCTTTTTGTTTTCATATTTTGATAAATACCTAAAAGTCAGGCAATACACTTTAAAATATTTCTTTACAAAACTGAGGGATATCAATGAAATGCAAAAACTCTAAGCTTTTTTTTCAGATAAAAATAAATAATAGTAAACAATATGTCTGTCTAGAAACAGTGTCTCAAAAATGAGGCTTGTACCTATTAAAATAGTTTGCAGAAGCATTAGACTGCATCACTACATTTATGTAAGTAGTTACCTTAATTTAGTGTCTTAAATGGCATGCAGTTATACAATATCAACCTCACAGAGGAAAAAATGCAAATTTTGACTAATGCAAGAACTTGTACATTGACTGCATTTGGACAGATATTCCACCTATAAATCTTGAAAACTACTAATAAGCAGCAAGGGGGTGGTGGGGAGAAAAGATATATTCCAGACATTTTACTTATTTTATCACAGGACCTCACTGTCTAGGGAGCTGAACAAATTAAGGGGTGAATAAATAATACAAGAGACAGAACAATATTGATGTACAAATGACAAAGATCCCTAAACCTTTTTTCCTTTTCCTCCATGTCTTACAAATTAACCATTTATTGAAGAAGAAAAGAGACATGCTGCTTAACCACATGCATGTAAGATACAGTCACAATGAATGAGCCTTTCTTCTGTTCCAAAGACTGTTCTGTTTCTGAAAATTGGTAGATCTTTTATGCAATTAATTTCAATTAAAATGAAAAAAAAAGGTATGGAGTCACTCAAGTTTATGAATTAATAGCAGAAGATTCTAATAGTCTAGCCTGGCAAAGGGTCAAAATTGATTTATTGCTGCAACTTCATTTCTGTGGAGAAACTGAGACCAAATTAGGCTTCAGCATTAAAAAAAAAAAAAAATCATTATAGGCCTCTGTGGAAATGCAGAAAGAATTACTAGATAGTATCACAAAAAGTATTTTTTCTTTTGTTCAGACTAATGAAATGATAGCCAAGAATTATTTGCATTGTATAATTTATACGAAACACTATTTCATACTATGAATGGCACATAGAGAATTCAGTATCTGCATGTATAACTTAATATATGTATTCATAATAACTCACTACTTAAGTCATCCAATTATAAATCAGATACAAATCAACATTACCATCAGATCTGAACCTTGCTTAAGTCAATAGAAAGTTTCTAACTCACATATGAAAAATTCAAATGTTAAGTTTGCAAGCTATGAAAAAAATCAAGGCTTTGCAAGATGTGCAACAAAAGAGAGGAAATAAAATATGGTAAACAGTTAAATGACAAATTATCACTTAGGAGACATTCAGTATGAGCTACAGACAAAAATTCTAATATATATGCATCTGTAGTTTATTAATTACTTATTTATATATAAATAAAATATAGTAGCGTAGGAACAGAAACGGTTTTGTGACCCCCTTGATCTTGCAGATTATCAAATGTTAATGTACGAAATCTATTATAAAAATAAGTGTTTCTTCACCTGTTACTGTTATTAGACCTTCTCCCTCTGACACCTTGAAATGCAGCTTTTCTTTGAAGGGTAAATTACATTGCAGCTCATTTCACGCATTTGTCTTTGTACAAAACAAATGGTTCTCCTCTCATTGCTTCCACTTGTCCTAATTAATTTTCAAATATGTTCTTAAGACTTTAATTTGCCACTTCATTGTTGCTTTTCCCTGAGTTTAATTTCCCAGTATCAAAGTTATTGCCTCTTCTACTATTTTATATCCGTAGTCTTTTTGTATACTAAGAACGGTTTTTCTGTGTTGACAAAATGTTGAGTTTCTGCCATCAGTGTGTTCAATTTCTACATATTATTTTTACATTATCTGTGAAAATATTAAAAAAATGTGTTCAAGAAGGACAATTTTGGAAGTCCAAGCCTTTCATATGATCCACTGACATGTTTCAGGCAGCCTTGACAGTTTCTTGTCACTATTTCTGGATCTGAACTGCAGCTGCCTGCATGCAGTCCCTTATATGATCTGCTGATGGGACTTCTAACTTGACCTTAGGCCTGCTCATAAAGAAAGACTTGCTGGATGGCAACTGGACTGTAGCTAAGTGTCATGGGTTCATTGTTGAACCCATGACACTAAACTTGGTTACTTTTTTCTGGTCTTGATACTAAGCCTGATTGGCTGGCTCCGCAACCTGGCTCTTCACAGGCAAGGCTACTGCTGTGACTCTTGAGGGGTGGACAGCCTTTGCCTCTATCTTACGGTATCTACAATTGAAGTGGGATGACTAGTGAAAAAAATTCACTGACTTTTAGCATCCCCAAGAATGCCTATGAATTCTGGATGGAGCTACTAACTTGGTAGTTGGATGGGATTCTGAAACCAAGATTTTCCATGAATTCAAGCCTCCCTGAACTGCAGCTTTGGAAATAGCTTGGGTTTCTATTTGTGTAAAACCATCCATTAAAAAATAAATAAAAGAATATTGTTTTTCCATTTCCATAGAAAACTATATTTTAAATGCAAGCTTTACTCAAGCAATCCATATTTTAAAATGCTATTTATCGTATATGAATTTTGAATAAGGAACATCTCTCCGAAGTAATTTTCAAAAAAAAAGTGAAGTAAATAAACACTGAAAGTTAGAACATAGCCAGGAAAATCATGATTTTGAAGGAATATGGCATGTTTCAAATATGCTATGTATGCTTGATTCGGCCTTCTGTAGTCTAAATAAATGCAAATGCCGCCACACATTTTAAATGGTGCAAAACAAGCATTTCACTAATTATTCTAGAATAAGGAACTGGCCAGAGATATGCCATGTGTTTATATCAGCAGCTTCTGCCATGTACAGGAGCTGTAAAAATAAGTATTTCTCTACATTTTCATTTCAAAATAGGCTCTAAAACCACTTTACACAGTATACATTATATATCAATTCAAATAATCAAACCACTAGTTAAAAATAGTAGAGCTTTTTTGGGGGAAGGGAATTATGTCTTCTCCCTGTCCTTTGATGGCAGATGTTTGTGGTCAGCTTCACAAAACAACAGCACTTTCTTTAAAAAATATATAAACACACATTTTTTCTGAGAGCCCAAATTCTCTGCTTTGAAGACAACAGGAGCAAATTACCTTTGTGCTTCTCCTGCAGTCTCAGGGTCAGGTTCTTCAATTCCATTTTCTTAAATCTGTTCTCTTATCCATTGTACAATTTTGCATAAAGAAATTGCACTAAACATGTTCTCAGTCCATCAATTTTGCATTTTCCTTTAGCAAGATAAAGAGCTAATCACTGTAATTCCCAAGATTTGCCCATTTAGCTTCTCTAATCTGTCTCTTTTCAACATTTCTGGCAATACATTGCTTTGTGCACAAGAGTCAAAGTTAAAAGTAATTGCTTTTGCTCAATTTGCTTTTACAAAGGTACTGAATTCATCTCGTGTTACAGCATTGTCTGTTTCTCCAACAAGTAGTTCACCTTTAGAAATTTTATATGCATTCAGCTGTGCTCTTTTGTGGGATGAAGTGGCAAGCAGACCACTTGTCATGGGTTCAGCAGCAGCAGTTGTTTTTCTCCTTTAAGTGGTAGCTGGTGCAGCACTGTGTTTTGGATTTTGGCTTGGGAACAGTGCTGATAACACCAGTGTTTATAGTTATGGCTTAGGGTGTTTAGGCTGGCCAAGGACTTTCTGAGTTTCATGCTCTGCCAGGCAGGAGGAGAGCAAGAAGCCAGGCTGAAGCAGAGACAGGGCACCTGACCCAAACTGACCAAAGAGGTATTCCATACCACAGCACGTCATGTCCAGGATGTAG
>JASSUY010022520.1:0-14339 GCA_032466535.1 Forpus xanthops
TGCTCCATCGCTGGTGGTGTTCAAGGCCAGGTTGAACATAGCCTTGGGTGGCATGGTTTAGTGGGAGGTGTCCCTGCTCCTGGCAGAGGGTTTGGAAGTAGATGATCTTGAGGTCCTTTCCAACCCTAACTATTCTAAGATTCTATAATTCTATGTAGCTGTTAATGTGCTGTGGACAGAAAGGGAAAAAAAAAAACAAACCCAACAACAAAATAGGTAACTAATTTTTCCAGGCTTTCTTTTCCCATTTATAACCTTTAGAGAACCTCTTACCCACAAAAGTAGATCTGTTGGCCTCTAAGAATAATGAGCATATCAATTTAAATAATGCCTTTCCAGTAACAAAATTAAGAAGTGAGAACATTAGCTTGACAGTTGCTTTTGGAGCTAAGTATTCCCTCTTTCAGTAATTTTTATATACAAATTGCCATGCTTTCAGGCAGGGTTAGCCTTGCAGACTGGCACTATTAATTGACCTACAAATTCATTTCATGTTTCATTTCTGTGGTACTTGCTTAGAAGTGAAAATTGTCAGCAGCATTCTAGTCAGCAAGTAGGTAAGTTGTCCATGAAGTTAAATCTTCCTGAAAAGACTGAGAAAAATTATAAATCTATATTTCTTATATTGAAGTACTGTAATCCTTTAGATGGTATGCACAAAATATATACAGTTTGTATAAGAGCAAAGCAGAATAATATTTTCCTAATTGATTTAAGTCTTATTATTTTTTGTATTTCTGTACTGAGTCATGAGACATACAGTAGAATTTGAACATAAAGAGATCTCAGTGTTTTTAATTTTAGTACATGCCTATTTCAATAAGAAACTTTCCTAAAGGATGATTAAGGACCTTCTTAGTAAGCAAGCATTTAATTCAGTTGTCACCTCCCCATGTTTCTTCCATCCTGTTTTTCTTAAGTGTTGAAAGTCATCTTTTACTTCCAGTTACCAGTTTTTCATTCTGGGTGCTTGCATTGTCCTCTCTGAACTGTAGACAGCATGGGTCACCTTTCTCTTACCTTGCTGTTTTACTCCTGTGATATTTATATAGGTTATTCAGGCTTAGGAGAACAAAGTAAGTTAAGGAGAAGGGTAGAAGAAAAGGGTAGAAGGAAAAGGTGACAGAATAAGTAAAGGCATAAGGAGGATGAAAAAGGACGTGGAAGAGTAGATCAGAGTCATGGAGGACTTTCAAGAACCTAAAAGCAGCCAAAAAAATCAAGTAGTGCCAGGTCTTCAGTGAGGTGCCAACAACCTGTCAGGAGAGGAGATCCAAAGCCCAACAGCTGCGGTAATATGGAGACAGTCTAGCACCAGTGCCAGGAAAGAGAGGATAGCATGTCGAGGAAAACCATGAAGGTGGAGAGACAGTGTCCAGCAGCATGATAGAGAAAGAATGGCTTATTAGCACCAAACCTTAACTGGCAGGACTTTGTTCACATGGAAGGAGGGCAGTTAAAATGAAAAGCTGTTTAAAAAGGCAAAGAGCTCTGCCAGCCATACTGATCACTGAGCAGACAGTTTCAAACATTGTTTATCTTACAAATAGTTTCCCAAAATCTAGGATGGGATGAGAAGCTTACAAGAAGGCTAATGGACTTGTCAAAAAGATTATACCAAAAGTATTTACTGCATATAAATGGGGAAGAAGTGTGAGATACTTATATAGTAACAGAGAAGGAAGTAAGTTTTGTGTTAAACAATTATTATAAGGTATTTCCACACTCACTATTTTGAGTTGTATTTCTTAGAGCTGATGTTTGCTTCTTTACTGCCCATAGCAAAAATGAAAGGCACATAGTGGATGCATCCTTAAGGGGGGCTAAACTTTCCTTAAAGTCATCTTCCCCAAAAAAGTTTGAAATCTCTCCTGCCATGCACAAAACCAAGTAGAAATTGGCAAGAAATTGTCTACTTCCAAGATTTTTTCATGTATAATTTGTCTGAAAAGGAGTTACTGAGTTTGTCTGATTTTGTTTGGTTTTTAATGACCACATATATCATGCCAGTACATTGCTGGCCACCTACATGGATCTAGAATAAAACATCTGGTCATTTCAAAACATCTATGTTACTTTCTGTGTGAAATTAGTTAGAACCATTTTCCCAAGCCACTATTCATTATCAGTAAAAGGCCTAAAAACATGTCAATATATATTCATCCTTATCTACCACTCACAGAGAAGCGAGCTTCCCATCAACATCAACGTCTGTGTCTAAACTGAATATTGATTTATATTGAATTCCTCTTTGGTTTGCGTCAAGAGATAAATGCAAATTGCTAAACTCATACTCACCAATACAATTCTTTCCATCTGCATCAAGCTCATACCCTTCATAACACTGGCAGACATAAGACCCAGGTGTGTTCACACAAATCTGCTCACAGGCATGTTTCTCCACAGCACAAAGGTCCTGAGCTACAAAATATAACTGCATGAGTATGAAATTCTTTGACTTTTTATAACATACAAGCAGACTATAAATCAAAGATAAATTTCAGGAAGCTATGAACAGCTCTTTAGATATGAGCTTATTTTAACACAGAACATGCTAATGTTCTGTAACACAGTGAAAGTCTTCTGCCAGCAGGAACAATTACTCCAAGCTGAGGAGCTCATTCCATCAGCTGAAGGCACAGCTATTGATGGACCAGTGATGACTAGCAGAGTTGCTTGACTGTATGTTTCTCTTAAAGTCTGAAGGGCACCCTTCAGGGCTTTTTGGGAAAAAAAAATAATTGTGTTTAATTGTGTCTTTTTTTAAATTCTGTTTTTTCATAACCCTCCTAGAGAAATGATGAGAAGGTTGGAGAGGAAAGGAAGAGACAAAACCAAAAAACTTGGGGTATCTAATTTCTGAATGAGTTTTATAATTTTTCAATTCTCTGTAAATTACCGTAGCAAGTTACCCCTCCCAAGCAAAAGATCTTATTAGAAAAATTACTATGACAAATGAGGTCAGTTCAGCATCTGGCCAAATGAAGCACATTGAGCTTTCATTTCATCAGACTAAAGCTTTCTGAGAACTCTGTTTCCCCAGTGAAATCTTTGGAAAGCAGAGTACTTGGTGTTGGTCAGGATCAGGACTGCTCAACACACAGTGGTCTTTTACAGTTACAAAAAGGCTTTTGGAACATGTTCAGGAAACTAGCCAAGCAAATGTGAATTTTCTTTTATAGCTGTCTGCTTCATATCAAGCAGCATGATGAACAGCATAAACAGTCATTTAACTCTCTTGTTCCATCCTAAACACCCACAAAGAGATATTTTTTCAGCTTGTTTCAGCTCCATTTCCTCTTTTGTACTGTTTTGTGTATTAATGTAAGATTTGAAAATCTCTAGAAAAGAATGGAAGAGATTAAGTTAAACAAATACAGTGCAATGAGTAAAGAATAGCCATTATCTGACACAACCACTTTTCTTTAGAAGTTAGACCAGAGTACGTGAAAGAAGCATTCTTTGCATGGATGCAAATATCTTAATGAAATAAATGTAGGAATGTTTCAACAAATCACAGGTAGGGCAGGTTGTCTTTCTTCAATGCAAGGAAATACTTTTTTAGAAATAATGATATAATGAAATGTATCATGGAACTAAACTATCATCTGTTCAAATGACAAATGTACCTTTTCCCAACCTAAAACTAAGATGTCAGTTCTTTGCTGACTGAAGCCATTTGTTTAAGGGTTTTTAAAAAGAATACTAATATGGTGTACTCTCACAATGTTAAAAAAAAAAAAAGTGAAGACTGAAAACAGAGTATAACTTTAGTTACATTCCTTTAATCTTTCCTGCACTATTTAATTTATAAAGTGTTAAAATATATACATAAAGAAACTATTTTATCATAAAAGAGCTACAAACACATCCAAGACTTAGATAAGTACATCCTCTTTAATCAGCAGCCAGTGAGGGTAACTAAAATGGCCACAGACTGTGGTGGGTTTGCTCATCATGCTTCTCCTTACCTCCAGAAATAAGCTGATCAGTTTCTCCAGGCTTGGTCCCCTTTCCTCATGAATTCCATTACTTCTCTGGGGAGTTTTTAGACACAAAGCTGTGACCTTGTCCTAATTGCCAGTGTGTCACCTCCCTCTTTCACCAAAGATTTGCACCATCCTATCACACTCAAGGCCAGTTTGATGGCTCTCAATATTAGATTTCCAGCGCTAATTGCTAAAATTGTTTCATAATTTGGTAATGTAGAAAGAAGTCCATTAGAATTAGGCTACAAGCACACTGAATGGCTCATTTCCTTTTCATACTTAGCAAACTGCAATGTAGTATCATCTGATTGGTGATCAAAGCAAGTACACAGTGAAGCAAATAATGTGTGACAGGTAAGTGGGAAAAAATAATACTAGATGGAGTCATAGATAAAAAAAAAGTAAAGCAATGCAGCAATGGGCTTTGAAAAGCAGCAGAGAGGGACCAAACTGAGGGCTACTGTGCACTTGTGCTACCATGTCACCAGGATGAAAATTACACACAATTCCAGAACTCACTTTGAAATTAACCTGTAATTTGAAGCAGGTCAGTACCCAAAAGATGAACTACTGGCTGATAAAAAGTATGGATATGCAACACAACAAAAAAGGTGACACATTAAAGAAGGAATTTTTCACAATTGTAATTAATTTTTTTTTAAATTGACTCACAAAAAAAATTCAACAGTCAAAACTGATGTTGGCATAAGGATGGGGACAATGTGTAAGGGGAAATTAAAAAGAAATTTTGAATTTCACATAATTTCTAGACAGCCAAAAGCAAAAGAATTCCTTCTAAGAAATTCTTTACTAAACTCAGTAGCATGAGCAGGGTTTAAAAGAAAGATTCAAAGAATACCAAAGTTTTAAATTAGAAGCATTTTAAGGACACAATGAAAAGAACAATTTAGAGAACATTACAGAAATGTGCTTACATGGTTGGAGCCTTCATTTGGGATTCTGACCACCCTCTTTCTGAAAAGCTATATCAAACATGTGGAAGCAGAGAAAATAGGCTGTGTGAAAAATTGCTCATGTCACTATTCTTGTCTTGGCTCAGCTGCTAAACTAAATAATAATTAGGAAATATTCTACATTGGATTGAAATGTCTTTTTGAGGGAAAAAAAAATTGTGTCTTTTTGAGGGGAAAAAAAACCAAAACCAAACCACAAAGAAAATGTTTAAATTGTTCCATTTAACACGAAACATTCTCTTGTAATTTACATACATGCATATGACAAATGTCTGCATTTGGTGAAGCATGCTGGTGAAAAGGACTAGAAAGTAAGATTCCTAAAAGTAATGCATCTTGTAGCCAGACATCACAGGAAATCTTCCCCTGCACATGTAAAGCCTTTAATCCCCAAGTTGCAGAGTCACCTCAGATACTGACATACTCACTGTTTCAGTGGTCATTGAGCATCTGATATAGAATACAACACTAAGCAAAAGTGAGTAAGAACCTGCTAATCCCAAGATATCTGATTGTTTTACAGCACTCTCCTAACAGTTCAAACACAAGGACAGGATTTGAGCCTTCATCTTTCACCTTCACTCTAAACTATCAGTTGTGAGGGGTATGTCCTATGCTATCACCATGACTGTCTCCTCCAGTGTTTTGAATTATGTTTTCCAAAATTTTTCTTATGGCTAAAATCAGTTTATCAAATTTCACTTGAATCCATGCACTGTCATGGGATAAGAAAATGCATTTTTAGCAAGTACATTTTCCACAAGTAATTAAAAATACTATTATATTCTTTCTTCAAAATAATGGCGGATACAGAAATAAATTTGGCATACCCATCTAATGTAGGCCGCTGTTAATTACTAGGAAGCAAGTGAAAATGGACAAAAGAAATACTGCTACAAAGATCAAAGAGTGAAAAAAAGTTTATTATTGCAAACTATAAAGCTAATTATTTAAAACTGAAAAAAAAATCAACCTTTTTAAAGAAGGAAATGAGAGCATAAACAAGGATTTTGAAACTAGTTTTTGAACTGTTGCAAACCCTTATGCTCCAAACAGCAGTTAGAAAGAGCTTTTCAGAAAGGCAAATTTCTTCACAGATCACTAATATGGGGTTTATTGCACCTTTCTGTACTATTTAGTACTGGTTGCTATCTAGACAAGTTACTAAAGTAGTTAGATTCACCTCATGCAAGATGATAAAACAGTTCTGTCTTTGATTGTTACTTCACTGTCGAACTTACTACACCAATAGAATTCAAACGTAATTTTATCCAGTTTCAGTGTACCTCTGAAGAGCTGTTTATAAAAATTAGCTTGATGCATTTCAGAAAGGTTTGTAAGAACTTCAATGATCCAAAACAAGAAAGAGAATTAAAATTTCACTTTTTTAGACTTTTATGATTACGATCAGTTATATATTGAACTCAGTCCCTAAAGGGTATGTGATATTAAGCACTTTTTCAGAGCATGAAAGAGAAAAGTTAAGAAAGATAACATACTGCTGCAAGTCTTCTGGTCAGCATTCAAAATGTATCCTTGTTTACATCTGCATAGATAGGAGCCTGGGGTGTTTATGCAGAAATGATCACACTGATGTTCAACTATACTGCACATATGGGGCACTGAAAGAAAAAAAGTAAACCGTTATTAACTGCTGGTCTTATGGTGACAAACAAAATAGATAAAAAGTATAGAAGACTTTACTGAAGCAATTCATAAGTTTCAAACTAAGAGTTGACAGTAAAGACAAAAATGGAAGCTTAACCCTAGAAGATCACAAAAAAAAAATCATTAACAAACAGTACTATTCATAAAAAAAAAAAAAAAAAATGAAGCTAGGTATTTTCTGCCTGGTTGACATTGGTGACATGCTTTTGGACATGAAATTTCATGTAAAATGGGGATATAAACAAAATAAAAATGTACAGTAGAGTATCTGGAAACAGTAATTACTTGCTGGTCCCAAGGAGAGAATGAAAAAAACCTACCATATTCAAATGTAGAAAATAAGCAGAATTTAAGTACAAACTGTTCCAGTGGACAGTCAACATCTTGAATGAAGAAAATCACCACACAGCACAATACCAAAGAAGAATAACTAGAAAACAACTTGATGATGAATCGTCAAACTACTTGCTTAATTATTAATACTGAGAAACATACAAACAATATATGGCAACACTGAGGTCATGCACCTCCAAGCACCAGTAAATAGGAGCTGAGCTACACTCTAGAGTCTAATTTTAATGTTTGCATTTTTTGTTTCATACAGCAAGTAATAAAATGCAACAGACTGAGACAGAAAAAAAAAAAAAAAAGAATATTGCACACATTCTGACAAATCCATTGCTGAACTATTTTTCTTCAGTAGTTGGGAACTAAGAAATCTCCTGGATTTTTTTCTTCTCACAGGAGCATTGCTGTAATATAGGTGAATGATTTCTCAGGGAACACCGCGTGGAAAACAATCTATTTTGCTTGACAACAATTAGGGATTGATGTGCTCCTTATTCTGCTAGGTCAACAAAGCCCCAAATTTATGGAATAGACGTTAACAGTAATCTTCCAGGAGCCACAACAGAAGTCCGATAAATAAATTAACATGTGGTATGTGTGGTACTTGTGGGGGTAAAAACAAAAAAAATGTGATTTTAAGATACATATCAAGCATGTGGTCTTCGGAATGATTAAGAGAGTTATGCCTACAAATACACAAACCACTATCTCTTAATCAGCATTTTGCATCTCATGATTTTCTGCCATAATAAAACTTCTCAAGTACTTTTATTTACATGAATACAGACCAGCTTGGACTTCTTTTTTCATCTTTCTGCCATTCTGAAAATGAAGTTTATCAGAGGATACTCCCTAAACAGATGTTTCTTCCTGGCTATATGTCATAGACTCATAGAATCACAGAATAGTTAGGATTGGAAAGGACCTTAAGATCATCTACTTCCAAACCCCCTGCCAGGGGCAGGAACACCTCCCACTAACCCATGTCACCCAGGGCTATGGCCAACCCAGCCTTGAACACCGCCAGCAATGGAGCATTCACAACTTCCCTGGGCAACCCATTCCAGCGCCTCACCACCCTTAAAGTAAAGAATTTCTTCCTCAGATCCAATATAAACTTCCCCTGTTTAAGTTTGAACCTGTTACCCCTTGTCCTATCACTACAGTCCCTAAGGAAGAGTCCATGCCCAGCATCCCAAGAGGCCCCCTTCAGGTACTGGAAGGCTGCTATGCAGCCTTCTCTTCTCCAGGCTGAACAGCCCCAACTTTCTCATCCTATCTTCATTCAGGAGGTGCTCCAGTCCCCTGAGCATCCTCATGGCCCTCCTCTGGACTTGTTCCAACAGTTCCTTGTCCTTTTTATGTTGAGGACACCAGAACTGCACACAGTACTCCAAGTGAGGTCACATGAGAGCAGAGTAGAGGGGCAGGATCACCTCCTTTGACCTACTGGTCACGCTCCTTTTGATGCAGCCTGGGATGCGATTGGCTTTCTGGCCTGCAAGAGCACACTGCTGGCTCAATCAGATAAAATGTAGGATGCAGAACAATTCACTGAAAATTAGTTATTTGAACCACAGCCACATCAAGCCTTTCCCCTTCTTGTGGGCACCATAAATCTAAAAAGATTAAACTATCCTTCTCTTCATGAGTTTTGCCAAGAATTCACACAAAACTTCCTGATCAGCATTTTTCTTGATGCTTTTCGCAAAGCCTGGTGTTATAACTCACTCATCTTTATTTCAGCCTGGAATAGTGCCAGAAGAATTGTCCCTGGGTCAGTTCAGGAGGCAATGTCTGACTCTGCCCAGTGCAAGACAGAAACTTACAGAAAAAATATTTGCAATGACTGAACAGTTCCTTGCAACTGTAGCCCTAGAACTGGAGAGCATGGAGCCTGCTTCCTCCTGGTGCATCCAGGAGGGAATACCACCCTAAAGGTGCAGGGAGGAGGTGGAGCTAAGGTGACACTGCCTCCCTCAGCATTAACCCAGAGTGTTGGCTGGCCTTCAAAGGAGAGAATAAGGCATTACTGAAGCAGATGGCAAAGCCCAACTTTTCCTTCTCCACTCCTCTACACCTCCTGCAGGTGTATCTGCATCCTTTGATATCCTTGAAATCAAAGGGAGCTGCTGAAAAGCCTGCCTAAGATTTTCTAAGACCCTCATCAGCCATCCTTTCAGGTTAGATAGGGTTGATAGCTGCATATTCCCCTGGTTGCATCCTTTTTTGATCAATGCAGTTGCATCAGAGGCTGCTGGTGCCTGGAGGCAGGGGGGAGCTGGGTGAGGTAGGGCTCACACATCACAATGAGCTATGTGACCAGAATACAACAGCACGGTGTGTTTGGGATACACAAACCCTTAGAACAAAGACTAACAGTGTTGAAAAGGACCTAATTGTTGAGCAGTACAAGCCAAACAGCTCTGCAGCTTTTTGGAGGTTATGTTTTCAAGCCCTTATGTTTTATGAGTGATGCTTAGGCACAGTAGAAGTGGTCAGATGTGAAAAGAACAAACAGTTCAATGTCAAGAGCAAATCATGTGGTTACAAGTCAGCCTGCTTGCTCACTGCACTAAAAGTGCAACCAGGTTATGGCTGGAAATTCCCACTTCAGACACTGAATTGGAAAATATTTTGCCCTGAAAACAGTGGGGAGACAGCCATCCATTGAAGCAGGGAAGCTCTTGTGCTCTCGAGATGGCTTCAAGAAGGCAGAAAATTAGATTTCAGAATGAAGGTGAAGCAGTAAAGGTACCTTGAGACTTCACTGCAGTCCATGAAAACCTTGAGCTGCAGCCAGCTATTGCCCGTGCTGCATTGCCGCACTGTCTGTGCCTGCTTCCAGGCTTCCCCTGGCAGTGGATGTTCTCCCATTCAGCCATCTTAGTCCCCCCCGATGTGCCAACTGCCCTGCTGCCTCCAGGAGCCACCAGCATGCAGGGGATGGTCACAGCGGGGCCCAGTCAGGCGAAGTCAGTGATGACTTTATGCTGAAACCAGATTCACACAGGTATAAATTGGCAGAAGAAAGCAAAAAAGACCTCGGGAGCATTTTAATTTGTTTGTTTGGTTGTTTTTTTCCATAGAAATATGCTTGTCCTTCTTCCTTATTTTTGCCAAAGATATCCCCTACACTTGCTTTAGCAGAGGATTGATTAAGTAGCAATCCCTTTTTGATATTATGCTGTTCTCAGGGCAGTGGGACTCACTTCTGCTTTCTCTCCCTGTTTAACAGTTAATGATCTGGAAAAAGAAACAAGAGGTAAGGTGACATTGGCAGAGCTGTAGCTCCCAGGGGAGACAGGCTCTCTGTAGGAGCTCATGCCCCGTCTGGGTGTCTGTGACCAGTCATGCTACCTGGTGTGTGTGCTGAGGAGGCATGTGTCTCTGTAGCACCACAGAACCCGGGCAGCTCAGCTGGGACAGCTAAGGGATGGTGCAACCCAAGTGTCAGGGCATGGGCTGGGCATCCTGGACAGAGGGTTTGCAGCCAGAGAGGACTGCAGAGGGACCTCTATGAGTGGATAGCAAACTGGGAGCAGAGTTCAGGTGGTGGCAAATGTGGGGAGAGATGCAAATGTAACATGAACTATGCGTGTAAAAGCAGCCTCACTGAGAGGTCAGAGTTGCCCCAGGTGGCCCTGAACAGGGCTAACACTTCAGTATTAGTCATGCTGCACTTTTCTTCCAGGAATATGTCCTGTTACAGTAATGAGCTGGTAAAACCACAGTGCACTGTTAGGAGTTCCCATAAACCTGCATGGCACGCTCCAAGGAGACAAATACTTTTAAGATCATGTGGATGCTGTCAGAGCAAGGACTTGAAACCAAACAGCAAGCTATCATCTTGCTGTCAGCACTGCAGGTGTTTGACACAGCCTGATCTGCCAGCCCACTTAGTAGCAGTGGTCACAGCACCAACTCCTCCATTCTGTGGATCACAAATGCCGTTTTTGCCACAGCAACTGGTTTAAATGAAGTCAAAACGTTTTCACCCCTGTAAGCCTGCTAGGATCTCATGGTGGGGACAGCAACAGATAGCAGTTGTTTCCTGATGAATGCACATATGTGTGACACATCACCCATGTAAGTGTCTGTGGAGGTGTGTGAGCATCATGTGGCAAAGAAGGGGCTGGTACCCCACAGCACAGCATGTTTGCACACACCAGCCTGGACTCGAGGCATGAAACAGGCAGGTAAAGATGCTGAAATTTGAAATGGTAGAGGTTGGTGATGGAGTAAGCTGCTCTCATGCCAAACAGAGGCAGAGGCAGAGGCAGCTCTCCAGCGAAAATGGCCTCTTTCTGCCAGTGGTACAGGGGCAAATGTGGTAATGAGTATGTGGAGAACCACAGGAAAGCAGCTGATGGTGACAGTTGAACTTGCTGCAGTAGCTAATAATTACCAATGAGGTGCTAAAGCAAATGAAATTAAGATATGGCTGACATAGTTTCTTGGTGAAGTTGCTATCCACTTCTTGGAGAAGCCAAAGCTGCCTCAGCACCTGCAAGAAGAGCTGTCAGAAGCATGCTGGGTCTTGCAGTGAAACCAAAGTCTGTACAGGTCCTGAGCTATGAGAGGGAAGTCTTACAGCCCAGTAACAGGGCTTCGAGACAGCATCTCTCTTGCCCAAAACAAATGTCAAAACTTTCAAACTCAGGAGCCTAAACCTCAAGTCCTAAATCCAAGCTTTAGTGTGTGAAAGGGACCTGACTATATTTTCAGGTAATGTTGGGTAGCTTATAGGTCCTAGTGAGTTTAATTTACTTATTTCTCAATTTTTTTTATTGATATTGTCACTTTAAAGTAGCTCCTGGTGTTCCCAAAAAGCAGCCAGTTCTCAATACATCTCTTATCCTTGAGACTGGAATGGGAAGGCAGTACTGAGAACTGCGGAATATCTTCTTTGAAAACCATTACTGGACCAGGCTTGACTTTATTTGCCATCCTGGACTTTCACAAGATGCATTTTCAGAGAAAAAAAAAACATATATGTTTGAGAAACATAAGCAGCCAGCTGCTCGTTTAAAATCGGCAACATGTCGTGGCTGCTCTGGTACTGAGAATGTTAGAAGTACAGCAGGGTGATGGGGGCAAGGGACTTTAGCTCCTGCCTTGGATGAAAACACTAGAATCATAGTCATGGTATTTTGATTCTTCAATTTATAGCCAAGAACAGAATCAGAGGTGACACGGAAGCATATTTCAATTTTATACCCTCAACCATATTTCAAGTGTATTTATATTGTTCACTTGGGTGAACTGCTGGAAGATTAAAGGCTTTATTTCTTCCCTGAATCCAAGTAAATTTGAAGCATTATTTAAAGATAAATAAGCATTAATCCCTTTAGTTGTTGTCACTTTAATACAGTGGCAGTGCTGTTTGGAGAAGGTGAACAATGTACTTTGCTGGCTTTTAAGTCGCACAGCAGAGAAGATGAAGCTCTGCCTGCTCAAATTCTTGGTGGTGCATTGCAAAATGATATGATAACTACATCACACACTGAGTGCATGTTCACAAAGTCAGCAGCTCAGTTGCGCTTAGCTTGCAGCATGCCATGGGCATTTAGGGGTGCTTTTCCATTGGTAGGTCAGATGGGATGTTTTACACATCAGTGTGGCTTTGGGACCTTGGTCTAGAGATAATCAGAAGGTATCTATCTGCATGGTATTTTCAGTTAGATGTTCTTCTGCTGCTGCTTCAGCCAAAACAGAAGTGTATGCTCTCAGCACTAATAATTCTGTTTTGTTTCAGTCTTTTCTGTTCTCGGTTTATTTCTGCGAAGAACAGTTCTACTGCTTTTTTTTTGGATGAGCAAAAAATGTGGGACCTTAGACTTCAGAAGCATAAAAATGTTGTTGGTTCAGGTGCTTCACTTTAGAAAGGTGAAACCATAGCAGTTCAGACCTCTCAATTTCCCAGCAACCCATCATGTGAGACACCTTAGGTCAGGTTATTTGATCTGGAAGGGCAAAATGCTTGCACAACGTATCACGTGTGGGAGAACGCAATAAGGACTGCTCAAGCACAAGGACACAGGTGCTGAGATGTCTGTACCTCTGCCCCCCAGGGAAGGACCTGGGGTTCAGTGATTAACAATGCTGCAGTGGGGCAAAGAGGCTGTGGGAGAGTGATAGAGATAACAGCAGAGCTACAAGAGGAGTACAGAACTGCACCTTTCTGACAGATCTGATCTCTGAATATTGAGCTGAGTGACCCTGGGGGATTCAGTGTTGGATTTGTGGGAAAAAAAATCCCTCCTGATGGCATGCATGGTACTTGCTAAGTGACAAACTCTTCCCTCAGCAAGTGCAGTAACTCATCTCAAATAACCACAATCTCAGTTTAGGAGCAGCATCTATGGCGCTGGCAGGAAGTGGCTTCATCCTCACTATGTGCACCAGCAGGTTTCCTCATGTGAGTGGTCCCTGGTAAGTTTAGTAAAGGATGCTGGCAGGGTGGGCTGATCAAAGCATTTTGTAAACCATTTAAAGCTTTAGGAAAGAAATTGTCCTGTCTGTGAGCTGCCCATGGAGGACAAAGCTGAGAAGAAAACTAGCTCTACTTCCTGTAAGTGGAATGGTTGCACTGTTGTCAAGAAGAAGCAACAGTAAACATAGTAATGTGCGTGCTTACCTAACAAAGGTGGCTAAAACTTCCTTCTCCTTCTCCTGCCACTCTGCACTCTGAAAGCACAGACCATTGCCCCCAGCTTTCATGAACAAATTCACTAAACAAATGTCATAGCTCCATACAGTCCACTATTACCAAAGTGAATGTGCTTTTGAATTACCAACACTTTGAAGTCATTCGAAGTGGCTTCAAACAAGATTTTCCAATCTTGTTTAAGACGGGAAGACTTAACTCTGCTCAAACTCCAGTTCTTGCAGTCAGAAATTGCTGTGGTTGCCTTAAGTATCACTTAGCATAGTGGATGTGTGGGAAAGGAGGACTAAATACCACTTACTTACTCTGTTGATTTCCTCCATTTTTGAGTCTATTTTCTAGGGCCTTGCTGCAAGCACTAAGCTCTACCTGCAATTACCAGTAAAGAACACTGGTGAGGAATAAGCCTGAAAAATCATGAACTCTCCGAACATGGGAGTGAAATCTGAAAGTGAGTTTCATTATTCATGAATACTCATCAGAAATACCCAAGTGTTTGTAGAAGGGTGACACTGCCACATCCTGACTCACGCACTACCTTTAGAACATCTTTTACGTTTCTTCTCTATTTTTTGATACATTGATCTGCACCAATAGGTAGGAGGCACTGCCTTTCTTGGCTTTACCAAGGAAGAGAAGCTGCACAGGGAAACTGGAGATACCAATATCAAACTGGCCTTTTCCACAAGG